>WOUH02000045.1:2678165-2697718 GCA_009936405.2 Stevia rebaudiana | reverse complement strand
CGCGTTTAAGTTTGACCCACCAATCATATAATGCCACGTGAAAGTAAAAGTTGTGAAATTTTGGTTTACCTTTTACCAACGACCCGTTGTCGGGAAAAGGGTTGAATTCCCGATGACCCACTGTTGTCGGGGAAAAGCGTTGTTGGGAAAACCCAGTTTTCTTGTAGTGATAGTAGAGCTACCACCAGTTGATTATGTGTCAACATTGTTGGCCATTGGCGAGGTGGCTTAATTGAGGGCTCACAATTTGGTCAACTAAAGGGAACAAAAATCCCTGGCATGCTCTCACACGGTTACTAGTGTGCATTAGGGTTAATTCCGTCATTGAACATTGGTGATTTATTAATAATGTAAAATGTGACCCATTACACAACAATTGCTAGTATGGTACCCAAGCAAATTGACCGTGGCTCTCCCACAATCATGACCACGCTTATTCTTCTTAAGAACCACAAGAAGAGCCTCTTCTTCGTTGGTTTTTGTTGTCTCGTCAAGTTGGAGAGCAATCGATGTTAAATGCTTGAGGAGAAGAGGCAGAGGCCAGACAGACACAGACAGACAAAATTAGTTGATAGCCAATATGAGACGCCATTTGACGAGGCTAGTAGTGGTGGTGGTAATTTTTGGTAATTGTGATGAATCTATTGTTTTAGTAAAGACAATGGTAGGGGTATGTGGTTTTGTAATAACGTAGTCATGATCGCTGAGCAAACCATAAAGCTCACTGAATATCAATGAAGATAAGTACACAAGAATCGTAGATTTGACTCCATTTTCTTCCTCGTGAACACTAAAGCTATGATAGAGAGCAAGGTGTGAAACATATGCAAGTATGTCTTTGACACATTCGCTAATGTATGCGATACATATGCAATGTTTGGTGCACATGTAAGAATGTAAGATAGATAAGTGGCGCTTCATCACTAGTTGCCAAAGATTTCTTCAGGCATGGAATCAAATGGTCAACATGCTAAAATAATTTGTTGGTGGTGTGAAACGCTTAAAAGTTTTTTCATGTAACCATAGTTTGTGAGAGACAAGGTAAAGACAATCTTGTGTGAAGTGTAAGATGTTTTCTTGTGGTTTAAGGGTGTTGATTTTTCCATTGAAAACGTTCAACCAATATATAACTTTCAAGCAAGAGAAATATTCAATTATTGAAACAAAATATTTCGTGGTAAAACTACTTAACAAAAGATGGAATTATCGAGAAACATTGAAACTTTCAAGTAGGCTTTCGACTAAGAGAAATCTTTCAATCAACTCGTGCAACGCAACGTTTTGGTGGCTGGTCTTTTTAAGTAAGTGTGCATTTTGAGCAATGTTTCGATCAAAGAAGCGGATCTAGGTTTTGATGGTGATACGGTGGCAAGGCGATTAGTATGGGGATGGTGAAGTTGGTGATGATAATGATCAATGATGATGATTACAAGCCGGAGACGGTAGTGATCGGTGATGTTGATGAGGATCAAAGGACTCATAATAATAACAGTGTCTTTGGTTGATTATGCGGGGACGATTATAGTGACGGTCCACAATTGTGCAACAACGACGGTATTGAACAACCGACTTTGTTGTGGTGGTAATTAACGGCAGAGCACTAGTGGCTCAGATACCAAAATAAAACTTAAGTGTGTTAAAGTTATAATGTATTCATTTGTGTAATGTTGAAAAGTACAAAAAGGGTACATTTGTTCCCAAAGATAACTACCAGACTACCCTAACTATGAGCATTCACATATATTAGGCTTAACTAGAAAACTTACCAGCGTATTGCGACTGGACGTTAAAAATTTAAACTTGTGTGTTGCGTTGTTTGGTTACTGAAATTGAAACGTATGTAGAAAAACTATTATATATCGTACGTTGTTGTATAATAATTTTAATAAAGTAACTTAGCAAAAAGTAATATAAGGAAAGTCAAAGGCATCATCGTGCTATGCAACATGTTGATGAACTTCATTACGCGCTTTACGTTGATAACATAAACACGATTAAGTACACATCCAAAAGAAATGAAGTTGTTACAATGATTCAGTTTAATTTGAAAATCAAAACATAGATAAAAGAGATATAACAAGACCGATGTTTTGCAAGGTACCAACAGGTTACCGTCAGTCGATATAACCATGGTTATTATTTATAAAAATTAGCGAACAAAAGCCATTGAGGAAAACTAAGATTAGATACATTCACGATATAAAGAGGATAAACTCTAAACTTTAGATAAAACTAAAACCAAAATAGTTTGGAACTATAAAGTAAGGAATCAAAGAAACAAATATTAAGGGAATTAGCGGCATAACGTTATTAAGACGGCGTATGTCTCATTCTTCATGACACTAGCTTGTAATTATTAGTCGCTATAATCCGTAATAAAAAATAGCATATTTTGAAAACAACTCGTTCTTGACAAATTTATACCGTTAGACAAAGAAAAGTAATAGAATACACAAATAAGTTTTTTCTTTAAATAAATAAAGAAAATATTAATTATAAATTCATATTTTTTTAATTTTAAGACTACAAAATTGAGGGCTATATACTTTAACATAATAACAAAGTTTAAATTAGTGGGTTATTATTGTTATGAAACAAAGTTATAATTTATAAGTATGTAAAAGTGATGAGAAGAAGATTGTAATAAAAAAGGAAAAAAAGTTAAATAAATAGAATCTAAGTTGTAATCAAAATGTATTTAAAAACATGATTACAGCCAGCTTATCACTTGAATAAAAAACTTTGGGACTGCCAAGATTAAAACTTGGGATGTGTGAATGGAAATAAGATCATTCACATTTGGTTATCGTTCTTTATCTTTATAATCTACTAAAAATCACTACCTTAAGATGCGTAAATCACCAAAGCAATATAAAGGTCACCTACGTTATCTGTTAATCAAGTTATTATATAATGCGTAACTTTTGTTAAAATAAATCTAAAATCAGAATATAAAATATTAGAAACAAAACGACAAATGAAAACACATGCTCACACAGAACAAGCTGGTCTAGTATAGACACTATTCATATTTCAACGAGTTCTGTATCTATTCCAATTCTTAATTAAATTTGTAGAAACTATTAACTTTGTTTAAAGTTGTAAACCAGTCGAGTCGAACAAGCTTACCGAGGCTTAAGCTCAACTCGTTGTAACTTGAGAGTCCGTGAGCTCTGCTTATAAGTAAACTTTCAATCTCGAGCTCGTATTAACATTAGGGGTGTTCAAATTCGGATATCCGGCAGTTCGGATATCCGAACTTCGGATATCCGAAATTTCGGATACCTGTTTTTCACTATTCGAATCCGAATCTGAAATTTTGGATATCCGAATTTCGGATATCCGAAATTTCGGATTCGGATTCGGATATCCAATCGGATATCCGAATTTGAAAAAATATTTATTAATTCATGAGTTTTTAAAAAAAATAAAGAAAATAATCCGGATATCCGAAGTATCTGAAAAATATCCAAAAAAAATATCCGAAAATTATCCGAATATCCGAAAAATATCCGAAATATCCGAAAAAAATCCGAAATTTTGGATATTTCGGATATCCGAATATCCGAAAATTTTAAAAATCAATATCCGAATCCGAATCCGAAATTTCGTATAATTCGGATTCGGAATTTCGGATAGTTTGGGTTTGGTTTCGGATTCGGATGTTTTTGAACACCCCTAATTAACATGTTTATCATTATTTTTTTATTTTTTTATTTCTATATTTCTATATTTTTATATTTTTATATTTTTATTGTTCATTTATATTTTATTTTATAAATATAGTTTATATATATAACACAATCTATGTGATTTACTTGATTTTATAATAATATTATATATATAATAATTATTTATATAAAGATATGTTACTAGACTAAAATTAAAAAACTTATTTAGGCTCACAAGCTCGTTGATCTTGGGTTAGATAACTAAATGAGTCATAGTCCAAGGCACGTTTAGGCTCGACTTTATCAAGCTTTATATTGATCCGATTTTGAGTAGCTCACGAGCCGACTTGATTTGCTTACATAATTACATTCTTAACCTTGTTTATTAACAATAATAAAGTAACATGAAATTAAATTAGGGTAAACTAAGAGCATGTGACTTGTCGGAAAAAGTTCACTCGATATTGGCTTGATTTCTAAATGAAACAAGCCGACTTGGCTCGGTTTCTTATAGAGTCATGCTCGAACCAAGGTAAGATTAGCTTGTTGGCTCGCTCAATAGTGGCTTTTATGCTCAATATGGGTATAGATAAATTAAATATCTATCTCTAATATCATATATAGTTTAACATACTACATAATAATATATAAATTTTGGTAATTTTTTGTTACAAAAGTTATTGAAAAAAATTGCATTAAGCTGGAACGACACCTACTGTAATTGCAATTCAAATTTCAGATTTCACTTTGAAGATTTAGGCGGAACGACAACCGCTAGCTATATGACTCTCGGATATGCCGGGTGAGTTACCCACCCACACCCCAAACACCGTCTCTTCTTGCGTGCCTACCCACTCATTCCCTACTCACCTTCACACATCACATAGCTTAATTCAATTTCTAGAAAAAAAATAAAAATTATTTTATCTCTAATTTCTGTTTCTAATATAATCATATTATAAAGCCCTAACTCTGAACTGAGAATCCAGAAGGTTGCCAGCCCCCCAACTCTGACTCATCGTTGTTTATAGTGTTCAAACTTTGACGTCAGAAGACACGAAGTACCCACTCCTTCGATTTCGATCCAGGTGTTTAATTCATCCTTTATCCTTCAGCTTCAAACTATTGTCTATCCTATTTCAATCTACTTCATCCTTCGTCTTTAATCTACTTCATCTAGCTGGCTCGAACTCGATCTTAATATATTGACTATTAAAATAAATGAGTTTAAGTGTTTGACTCCGATCGAGAACCTAGCTCAATGCAACCTTTCTAATTACAACTTTTTAGAATACCAACTCGATCTATGTAAAAAAGTTGCATTTGTAACAAAAAAAATGTTTTATTAGATCTAGTGACTTATATATTACATCATACATAATGTAACTTTTTGAAAAGAGTTATTTTTTAGTACCGATCAAAATGTGTTATTAAAATGTAAAGGTGTTTAATTAACCTGAAAACAGTTATTAAAATGTATGGTGTTTCTAGCTAAATTAAACACTTAAGTCTCAGATGTTAAAGTCTACATGCAGATAACAAAGACAAAAGTTTAATCGTAGTTTTAGAGAAAGAGTTTAAACTTATCCGGATCATCTCAAGGGTACAGATCGAATTACCTTAAAGATGGATCATGGATGGATGTTCTTGCAGAGCCAATTTTTATACTTCCTTCAATTCGTCGCTAATTAATCAGCTTTGTTTTTTGTTTGCAATACGTATGTGGTGATATGTTGGTTGTAGTGAATGTTTTCACTGAAGCTTCAATGGAAGACTCCTTTCGTAGAGATGACGATTTTAGAGAGAGAAAGTAGGATGTAAATGTCTTGGTAGAATATTGAGTGTAGCTTTGGTAATTGAAATATATTTAAACTTGAACATTTTGCTCCCTCACAGTTTTACTATTCAATTTTTACTCATTTTTATGCGTCGGGTACAATTTGGTCATGCACTACATATACATACAAGCTATATGTATTGTGTGTGGCTTTAATATCAATGCATAAGGTACAAGTTTTGTTGCACGGGTACACTTCCTTCATTGAAACCACCGCCTCATCTTTTCTCTCTCATGTGAATCTCGGAGAGGTTGTCGGTCACCGGTGTGCTTGCTGTTCTTCTTTCGTTAATCAGGGGACGATCTTCATTAGCGATTATCGAGGTACAGTTTCTTTTCTGTAGATTTGAATGACGAAATTGTAGCATTTGCATCTTCTTATCGAGAGTGTGTTCTTCTTTTAAATCAGAGGACATTAATGTTCTTAGCTCCTTGGGTTTTTTGCTCTTGACGGTCATGATATTTGCCTCTTTTGTGCTTGCGTTTACACGGGCGGTTGTAATTATAGGTAATGCGATTTATATCCTATTTGCATGTAGGTGCTCTAATCGTTCTTCTTCTTGGGTAGATTTGTCCTTGGTTTTGTGTTTTCTGGTATAATTTTTTCCTATTTGTTTTGGTTAGGGTTTTGAATTCAACTTTGTTGGTTTCATTGTGCTGTGTGAAGACTTAATTAGTTGTTTTCATGCTTTAGTGGGTGTTTTTGCAACTCCGATTGTAAGTGGAAGTGACATATTGAATTTTTAGATGCTCGAATAACATGTCAGTTTTGTGGCTATTGATTATTTGTGCTGAAAATAGGATGTACACTCATTTACCACTTGGTAGTTTGTTTAAAAGCTTGATAATTTTTTGTCCTTACACTTATTGTAACACTGATTTGGCAGCATATATAACTTGGAGTTCATATTGATTACTTGCCTCTTGGTCCTACCTAACATGTCATGAGCATGAAGAAAGTGAGCTTTATGAGGATGAACAGAGTAAGCTTTGTAACTTAGAGAAGGTAAGCAACATGTGCTTGAATAAAGAGGGTGTTATATTATACCATATTTCTTTAAAATACATATTTGATCTTTGATTCACTGTGATAAATATACATATACATAGCCTTGACTGACCCGTGTAGTGTTGGTTTGAGCATAAATTAAGTTTAATAAAATTGTATACAGTTTGTAGGTGCTGTGATAAAATGTTGTAAGTCTCATTCTTCTCAAGTGACAATAACTAAATTTGCAGTTAGCTTTTTGATTATATTAAATGACGGATACTAATTATGCATCACGATATGTTCATCAGGGTGGAATATGCAGTTAGCTTCGTCAAACTCATATAATATGAGTTTTAAATAATGTAATTGAATAATTAGGAGGTGATTGTAGTATTTGTGTGTTATTTTTATATTGATCAATTGCAAATTATACAATTGAAAAAACTGGCTTTTGATTCTTTAAAATTGTGTCCACTGTTGGAAGCAAATGCTTTTCTTTTGGCTTGATTATTGGTTCTTTATTTAAGCAACAAACTGACTTGGATAAACCCATCTGCTTTCATGATTCTTTTGCATTTATTTGGTAATTGTATTAATTTATTATTTGTGTGTTTGCAGAGTAACGGATCGTTCGGTCCTTCCTAAGCGGCACTAGCCACAAAGCACAATCTTTTCAAACTCATTATCACAGGCCGGTCTAATTCTTCTTAAAGGAGACCCCCAATGTATGATGTTTCTTGACGTCTTCATAATGAGACTTTTGCTCGGTTGTCTTTGATTTTAAATCTGTAGTCTTGACATACAGAGTTAATCATGAATGAATAAATTTGTCATCAATGAATAAATTTGTATCTTACTGTTGAAACAAAGCATAAATTTATAATTATTATATTAACCTGAAGAAGCATATTTGAGCAGAAAGGGTCATTTAAATTAAATTAGTCTGTGTTTATTATTGTTTTCATGATCTTTTTGGATCTCTTAAACCATCATAGATTCATTACCATAATTGCAGAAATTGTAAAATAACCGTGTGAGAATCATAGATTAAAAAGTACATTATACTTCAACTTTATAGATTTCTTTTGTAAAAAATTGTCACCAATTGACTTGGGTCGATTTAGTAAACCAAGGGAAAATTGTCACCAATTGCCTTAAGTGACCATTGTTTCATTGCTACGGTACTTATTTTTCAGGACGCTATTTCAATCTCTAAGTAAAAGGTTAGTTCTCTCCTTATGTTTTCATTATAGATTTTGTTGAATCGTACGACATTTGTATGTGTTGTCTATTTAAGTTTTGTTCGGTTTACGATTTATCATACCATGCGCAGGTTGCAGGTAACTATGTACAGAGCTAGAACTGGATCAAACATCCTTCTTGAAATGAGTTCACGTAAACCCGACACAACGCGCGGGGTCCTAAAATCTAGTTTGAATAAAAAAATAAAGTTCACATTACCCCCTTTTTAACTGAATTTCTGTACAAACTAAACCCTTTAAGTTTAGTTTGAATTTTAAGCAACCTTATAGTTAATATCATATATTTATATTATGTATGAATCATCTATAATTGACAAATTGGATTTTAATAATACAAACTATCTCCTATTGGCCGTTAATAATCCCAACTAACATTTTGGTCTAGAATACTCTCAACTTTTAATTTTTAACCGTGAGCAGTCCCACTTTACCAAACATTTAACTATGTTTATTTTTCATGACGTGGCGATGACGTGGACTTGAAAAAATTTAAAAAAACTTACGTGGATTTGCAATGATTTTGTAATATCTGAATGTTACAAACAAAGTACTGATTTTGTGGTTTTTAAATGTTTAGACGGTTGACTGGATTTATAATTTTTTTGGCATTTACCAATTTCACCATGTCATGAAAAATAAACAGAGTTAAATGTCTGTTAAAGTGGGACCTCATGGTTAAAAATTAAAAGTTGGGAGTGTTTTGGGCCATAATGTTAGTTGAGATTATTAACGGCCAATAGGAGATAGTTTGGATTATTAAAATCCAATTTGCCTTTATAATTGGATTTATTAGATAGGTAATATGTGTTATTTAGGGTAACTTTATAAAAATGTAATTAACTTTTAATTTTGTTTTAATTTGGTTATTTATAATTTTTTTTAATTATGTCACTCATATTTTTTTTCTTATAATTAGGTCACTTTAATTATTTTAAATAAATGTTTCAAACTATACATTAACTTACAACATTTGGTTATCATATCATTTGAAATTTAATTTTTGTTTAACTTTTATTTTAAATTATGGTGGTTAATTATGTGAATCAAAAATCAAAAATTTTATAGATAATAGGTATATGATTTGAGAGAGTGGTTCCCCTAAAAACAACTTTTTCCTAAAAACAATAGGAAGAGATCCTAGACATTCATTTCTTTAATCAATGGTCAAGATTAAAAAGAATTCAAATGTAAACAAATAATAAAGGAAAACATCAATGATGGAAAACTCACTTGTTGACTTTTTAAATTTTCCCCACTCCCTTTTAAACATTCATAATTTTTTAATATGACATTATTTTTTTATAAAAATTTCACCATAAAAACGAACGTTTTCTTCTCTTTAATTTGAGTACCATTGTGACATACTTTTTTTTAAACTTAAAAAATCTAGTAAAAATAATCTAGTACAAAGTAATCCAATACAAAAAAATCAATTGATTTTTAGGCGGCAAAGGAAAAAATATATAATACAGTACATGTATATTTAGCTGTTTGAGAATACAGTGCATGTATAACTAGGTGTTTTGAGAATACACAACATGAACATCTAGTTGTTTTGAGAATACAGTACATGTATATCTGGTTGTTTTGAAAATACAGTACATGTGTATATCTAGTTGTTTTGAGAATACAGTGCATGTATATCTTCTTTTTTATAATACAGTACATGTATATCTTGTTTTTTTGATAATACAATACATGTATATCTTGTTGTTTTGAGAATACATTGCATAATGTATAGTTTTTTGTACTAGATTCTTTTGTAGTATATCACCGTACTAGATTTTTTTAAGTTTAAAAAAAGCATATCACAATGGTACTCAAATTAAAGAGAATAAAAACGCTTGTATTTGTGGTGAAATTTTTATAAAAAAATAATGTCGTATGAAAAAGTTATTAATGTTTAAAGGAGGTGGGGGAAGAGTTTAAAAAAGTCAACAAATGAGTTTTTACATGAATGTCATTTCCTTTGTTTTTTTACCTTAAGCAAATGGATGACCAAGATTTGTTCCTATTGTTTTTAGCCAAGATCTTCTTCTTATTTGATCATTCCTTTATAATGCAATGTGTAAGTCAAGCAAATGACCTAAAACTAGGGATAAAACTGTGCATTGACAAGCAAAGAACCACAATATTGACAAAAAAATAATTAAACAATCATTTCGATAATATATATATTTTTGTATAAGTTCAATAATGTTCGGTCCAAGTTTTACTTATATGGGTTAAGCAATGGGTGCCGCTAAAAAGTTGCGCGACAGTAATTTGACATGATTAAGTATGTAAAGAGAATACCTCTTTTGGTTAACCACGTAAAGAGAATGTATGATGTTGGTGCAACTTGATTTTTATATCAGGGCAACAATATATTCGGATATCAAGAAAAATCTAGTCTAAAAAATGAGTTGTTAAAAAACCACGTGAGTGTATCTTAAACAAAAAGGAGTAAAACAATATCATATTTGAATCGCTCGGTACTAAATAAAACTTACGTCGAAACACATATCAGCTTGGTTATAGATAAAACTTATACAAACACATGAATAAAGTTATACACTCACACTACATGATTAATTGATTATAGTTAAGACATTATATAGTTTATGGACTTGTAGAAATTTTATTTCAACATAATTTTTGAAAGAATTATATTATTTTTAAGAAAAACAAAGAAGATATCAGCGTTATAATTGAGCCAACAACCTTTTTGAAGCACTTATTTCCCTAGCAATGAATGTTTGCCAAGAAAATCATGAGACAAGGCCCCTCCGAAAAGTAAGGGTGTTAAGAGATGTCAAAAATGTCAACTCATTTGATTTGATAGAATTTTATTTTTTGAAGCACTTATTTCCCTAGCAATAAGACCGGTTGACTCTGGATTCTACCTCACAATTCTCATAACAATTTTTCCTAAATCTCATCACTAGAATTATTGTGTGGCCACCCAAGATGTGTTTTAATGATAGTGAGATTTGAAAATTGCCTAATGGCCTTACCACTTGCTACCATTTTGTGATGGTTCATTATAATACTATTATTTAAAAATATTAATTAAATAAATGGTCCGATGAAAGTGAAACTGCTAAATAAAATTGAATGATTATCAACTTTATATCCAAATTGTAAAAAAACTAGAACCCAACACGTGGGTCAATGTATTAAGCACGTTATAAATACTATTTATAAGTGGGATCTTTTTAATGATACTTTAATCATACCAAACGTGTTGGTCAACAAATTTACTCTATTTGATCATTTTGTAACCTAATTTTCGATGATCAATTTAAAACGCACTTCTTTGGACGGTGCACCATCAGAAGTACAGTCCGCGTCAATATTCTTGAAGAATTCAACTACAAACGTCCGCGTCAACACTCTTCAAGATACATGTCATCTTTCGTACTTGTATTATTAACGCATATAAACATTCTAGCAATAATATGTTTGACGCATGACAATAAAGTAAAGAAGTTTTACTATTCTAGAACTAGGTACACTGTAGCTTATAAGAAAGAAATATATATTTGTTTGTAATTTTCTATACTAGATGATGCCGACATGTGTTGCGACGTTAATGTAACAATCAGGGCCCCTATGCGAGTACTATAAAAAGCAAGATTATTATAGCAAAATGACTTGTTTAGATATTGAGAGTTTGACAATTTAAATTGAGATTAACGAATATGTTGGATATTTTAGTGTAATTAGAGATTGTGTGTCACATTCAAATAAGAGTGGATGTTTCTTTGAATGTCATCTGGACTAACGGGGTTTGAGAGCTTTGTCCCCCGAGAAAGCGGGGTTCGAGAGGCAGAGCCCCCGGCTGGGGTCGAAATGCATTAGAAAATTATTGCGGACATAAAATGAATTAACTAAACTTGAGGGACTAAATCCGTAAATTGTTAAAAAACTGCCTTAGCAGTTATCTGAATTCCGTTTTTTCTTGGCGATGTTCGATCAGAAATATCATTGAAGTTTTCTCTCTGTGATTTGGAGAAATACGAACAACCAAAAATTCATACAAAATCTTGATTTCGAAATCTGATTTTATCCGATCAGATCACTGGTATACACTCCAATTTATTTGATCTGAAAGTGATTTAACACGACTTCAGATTTATCTGGTTAGAAATTTTCTCAATAGGATAGTGAGAAACTAGAAATTTAGATTGTTCAATATTAAATTAGAACTGGCAAAATAAAATACAAAGAGCTAAAGCCATGTTTTATATATACAGATTAGAGATTGTAAGAGCATTCACATTTGGTTCTCTATAATTTATGTGAGTGAAATCTTTATATTATAGAGATGGTATAATAGTGGTTGTGAGTAGAAAGATATAGAGAAACTGATGAAACTAGTAAATATAGAGAAACACTGTTCATCAAAGTAAATTAAAGAGAGAAAAATATAGTGATAAAGGTATAAAAAGTATTATTTAATTGAATAGGAAAGAGCAAAAAGTATTATTTAATTGAATAGTGTAGAGAAAAGTAGTGATAAAGGTATAAAAAATTATTATTTAATTGAATTGGAGAGAGAAAATATAATGATTTTTAGTTAATTATAGAGATAAAGATGAAGATATTAATGTGAATGCTCTAAACCGTAATTTGTGTTTTTCAGCTTTACTGAAAATTTTAGATTAATTTTATTTTTCTTGCTTTGAAAAAACAGGAGACATTAGGTTAAATAATATTTTTTTTTATATATTTATCATATATTTTCTTTTTATTCAATCACAAGCATTTGAAAAAGCTATTAAAATTACGTCATTATATTTTTTCACTCCATCATCAAAATCACCAATCATATTTTTCATTAAATATAAGGATGAAAAGCAACTTTTTCTTTCTTCTACAAAAGAGTAAATTGTTGTTTGCATACCAGAGGTTTCACCATACTATCTATTTGGGTACAAACTTTTCATTTTCATCCATTTGGAGAGAAAATGCAAACAACTGACCCCAAATAAATGAAAATGAAAACTTTGTATCCAAATGGATAGTATGATAAAATCTTAGGGACGCAAACGGCAATTTACTCTCTACCAAAAATTAAATTTTTGGAAATCCATCACTAGAAAATACAGAATATTTACTATGAATGCTTTAATCGGGAGGAGGGAGAGGGGGCACACTTTCGTTTATCATCAAATCTTTTCACTCAATACAATAATAATTTCACCCCACAAATACTTTTAAATACCCTCAAGTATCTTAATGGTAACGTTACTCTTTTCAATCTTTTTCTTGTATTTCCTTTATAAGTAACCATAAAGAGAAGGCGGGTCATGAAATTTGTGCAATTTAATGAAAAAATGGAAAAAGTGAAGAGACTCATGCGGATCTTCTTCTATAACAAAATAACTCATTTTAAAGATAAAAAACGTTGTTTTTATGATATAATTTAAAAAAAAATTATGTCGTATGTAAAAGTTATGTACGTTTAAAGAAAGAAAAAGAACTTGATAAAAAAAAAAGCAACAAAAGTGATCGTTACAAAAATACTATTCAACAACTTGATTTAATCATACTCATTAATTAATAATCTAAACTCAAAATCCTTTTTACACTTCTTATCATAAAACTCTTTTCGGGGTATAACTTGACTCTCATTCTCTCTATTAAAAAAAGTATAGGTTACTTGTCATATACGCTTGAATTTTAAGAATTCACAATAAGTAATAATTTTGACAAACAAAAATCCCCAAAAAACTATATGTATGTTATTTATTCATATGAAGTACAATATGAAGATAATTTATTTAAAAATTACAAATAAAAAGAACAATACAATTTTCCACAGATAAACCATATATATGTATGTATGTTATTTAATCATAGCTGGTATACTTCCAAATTTACATAGCATAATGTCACATATGTTAACACCAAGGTTCTATTTGTCAATACAATGATCTACAAGGACCCAATCTGTAAACACAAAGAACATACGCCATAGTTTGACTGTTTCCTCCGTTTTGGTCATCTTCTCGAAGGGCAGACGATGTAAACTTTATCAATCGGTCAATATACTCGTTCTTCAACTCTGTCATTTATTCATTCGTGCAAGTTTTCATTCATTATTATTTTAAATGGTGCAAAACATGAGCTCCAAATAATTTTCTCCTACAGGCTACAGGTACGTTTTTGTTTCTTCATGAAAAGCTTCTGAATTGCACTTCATTTTACTAATTTTGGATGTTATTAATCAATTCCTGTGTTTTTCATGCTTGATTTTAGTGTTTAAAGATAGCTTGTAGTATTGATTTCGTGAAGTATCATCAATTAAAACACATTACTAACTCTGTTTTCATGGATGTTGCTGATCGATGATTCCTATGTTCATGCGATTAACATGATTTGACATGTTCAGATTCAAATATACTTTCAAACCAACCTAATAAATTGCTCGTGATCAACTCAAAATTCAATTTTGTACCTCCATTTTTATCGATTTTAGTTATATTTTCTTTTTTCGATTTTCAATTTTGTAGTATCGATTTCCTAAAATTTTACAGATTACCAACCAAGTTTTCATAGATGTTGTTAATCGATGATTCCTATGCTCATGTTCAACAGAAAATTGACTTGATCATACATCTTTAGATTCAAATTAAGTTTCGTGTTCAGCTCGAAATTCAATTTTGCAAATAAACTGTAGGCAATTCGCGTTTCAATTTCTGCAATGGATAACGATGTAGCTGAAGATGATCAAAATCAAGTTCATCGTAGTCAAAAGGTCACAAGTTTTTCTGGATTTAGTAACCAAAACTACCATTCCGTTAAATTCCAACGGTTGGCACAACAGAAAGACGGTAATAATAATAATAATTCGTTAAGAGGAAGTGTTGGTAGGGTTTTATTTAAGAAAATTGATTATGAGTCGGTTTACAACATGGGTAAACAATGGATCAAGAACCCAATGAACATGGTTCTTTTGATATGGATCATTTGTGTTGCTATCTCGGGTGCGATTTTGTTCCTTGTTATGACCGGTATGTTAAACCACGCGCTTCCTCGAAAATCACAAAGAAACGCGTGGTTTGAAGTCAACAACCAGATTCTCAACGCTCTATTTACGCTCATGTGTCTGTACCAACACCCTCATCGCCTTTATCATCTCGTCCTGCTTTTACGATGGAGGTCAGAAGACGTTACAAAGTTGAGAAAATTATATTGTAAGAACGCGAGTTACAAGCCTCACGAATGGGCTCACATGATGGTAGTTGTGTCCTTGTTGAATCTTAATTGCTTTGCACAATATGCATTATGTGGTCTCAATGTTGGGTATAAGAGATCAGAAAGACCAGCAATTGGAGTGGCGCTGACTATATCTGTAGCAATCGGCGCCCCTGCAATTGCTGGTGTTTACAGTGTCGTTAGTCCTCTTGGGAAGGACTACGACACTGGTTCCGATGAAGAATCCCAACTAAAGAAAGATGATCCCGAGAGTAGTAAAGGGTCGACGCACACAATATTGGAACCGTTTGAAAGAAAATTCACATTTGCATCAAAAGATAATTCAAGAACTAGCATAACTAGTCCAAAATGGAGTGGAGGTATATTTGATTTTTGGGATGATATCTCGTTAGCATATCTGTCTTTGTTTTGTAGTTGTTGCGTATTCGGGTGGAATATGGAGAGGCTCGGTTTTGGAAATATGTATGTTCATATCGCGACGTTTCTATTATTATGTTTGGCGCCATTTTGGATATTTAATTTGGCTGCTATTAATATTGACAATGAGACAGTGAGGGAGATCTTGGGGATTACAGGGGTGTTTCTTTGTTTATTTGGTTTACTTTATGGCGGATTTTGGCGGATTCAAATGAGGAAAAGATTTAATTTGCCACCATCTTATTTCTGTTGTGGTAAACCCGCGGTTACTGATTGCGCGTTGTGGTTATGTTGTTGTTGGTGTTCGCTTGCTCAAGAAGTCCGAACGGGGAATACGTATGATGTTATAGAAGATGAGTTTTATATAGAAACCGAGACTACACCTCGTGAAATGACGATATCACCCTTGCCTCCAGAAAGAGATCAACTAAGTGTCGTGTCTAGCCCAAGTTTAAGCAGGGTTATGAAGGAATATCAGAACCCGAACAAACATTTATTAATGGTGGGAAAAGATTCTACTGGTTGTGATGATGCAACTCTTGAACCACCAGTTATATCATGCATACGAAGAGATGAAAGTTAAAACAAAATTTAGGTTTTTTTTTCTTTAGCCGTTAGAGGTGTTATGTGTATATGATATTATATATTTATTTATTTATATTCGATATTTGATAGCAACATTACAAATCTTTGTGTATTATCCTTATTTATTTAGTACATTTGAGGCAGTTTTCATTGATCATTTACAAACTTTTGTGTTTTATCCATATTTTTTATTATATTTTAGGAAGTTTTTATTCTGGATATGTTTTATGGTTAGTTTTCTATTAGGGGTGTTCACGATTCAGCCGGTTATGACAAAAAATACTAAGCCCAACCAATCATCATTATAATTTCAAATTAAGACAAACCAAACTAGTCTTGTTGAGTGGGTGAATTAGAGCGGGTGGATTTACCAGTTTAATGGTTTGACAGAGCGATTGTAGCCGTTCAAACCAATTTTCTTTTTTCACAAGTCATTAATTTGTATTAGAATCTATTAAAATCGATCTAATAAAATCGAGCTTAAACCAATGAACCATGTTCTTTAGAGATTACAGAACTCTTAACATCACATACAATTCAGATGGGTGCACCACACAAAAGTGTTCCAAACCATAAACTATTTTTTCATTAATTGTTGTAAAGAAATTTTATTTTGTAGTCATTTGATGCAATTAACTTCTTACAACTTGAGACAAGACTGACATGAAAATGAATGGTAACATCACAACTTGCAACATGTAATTTTATCTTGCTATAGCAAGTTACATTAACTGGTAACTAAATAGAAGTTCGTTACATGAAACAGTAAAGGAATAATTCATTGCGTAAAATAATAAAAACATGTAAATTGTAACATTCTGGTGTGAGATATAGTTCCATAATGTTAACATAACATATTATTTCTGAACATCTTTGCTTGGTGTGCTGCTTGAAGGCTTGATACATATTCTACATTCAAGTAGTACAATCAACAAGAAAACGTTTAAATCAACAATTTTGACATTTAACTTTGGGTAACTTTGCATAATAATTATCAAGTTTTCCAAATGTTCCAATTTAATCACTCAAATTATCAAGTTTTTAAATATTCCAATTAAGTCACTCAGAGACTTTTGTCCTTTTAAAGTCACTCAACTTCCATTAAATGTTTCAATTCTATTTTATTTTTTTATAAATATTTGAATTTTTTAAAATTAATTGAGGGAAATGAAACATATATAAAGATTTGTTACTAATTAATGAATATTTATTATTAACTTGACTTAAATTTTAAAATTATTATACTTTGTTATTATTTAATTAAATTTGGTTATTTCACAATTCTTCATAATTCATGTTAACTGAAGAAAAAATTTACCTACTTTAAATCAAGATTTATATATGTTTCATTTGACCCAATTAATTTTTAAAATTTAAACAATTTTTAAAACTTTCATAAGAATTGAGCACTTAATACAAGTTGAATATTTTAGAGAAACATAATAAATTTCAGTTAGTTAATTAAAACAATTAATAAACTTGATTACATTACATTTATTTTTCCATTCTTTTTTAGTTCAAATAATCCCATAAGAATCTAAGAGCATTCACATTAGAGTCTTTATAAATTATGTGAGTGTGTTCTTTATATTATAAAGATTGGTTGGAAGTGGTTGTAAGTAGGAAGATATAGAGAAGAGTTAA
This sequence comes from Stevia rebaudiana, assembly GCA_009936405.2. Lineage (NCBI taxonomy): Eukaryota > Viridiplantae > Streptophyta > Magnoliopsida > Asterales > Asteraceae > Stevia > Stevia rebaudiana. The sequence goes on along the minus strand of WOUH02000045.1, from coordinate 2,680,105 downwards.
TTGCAGTTTTCGTCCATGTGGTTCACATGAAATTGCCACTTTAGTCCAATTTTTAAAATTTTGCCTATGATACTCTATGGTTTGCATATCTTGCCATTTTAGTCCAAATTTTAACTAAGGTTAGATCTTCTAGTTAAACCACCCACTTAAAAACTAATAATCTGATTTTGTAATCTTGTGTGTTATATAGGGACCAGTTTAGTAAATAATCAATCATATTGATATAAACTATCATCTCCACCATCATCACTTGCAGGTTCAATTTGCAGGTTCTCAGCCACCATCATCTCCACTTATCGACTATCAGCCACCGGCAGCAATATCACCACCATGACTGGCCGAGCACCACCACTCTCACCACCATCGCCTCCACTGGTCCACTCTCAGACACCGGCGGCAGTATCATCACCATCGCTTACCGAGCACCACCAGTCTCACCACCATCATCTCCACTTGTCAACAACCAGACATCGACGGCAACTGCACCGCTATCACTGGTCGAGCATGACCACTCTCACCATCATCGCCTCCACTTCTCCGCTCTCAAGTCTGAAGCTTTAGCCCACTGAAATTTCTGGTTTATAAACCCAAATTGAAACAAAAAATCCTAATTGAAGTTTTACCATAGATCCCCAAATTCAAGAAAACCCTAACCGGAAGTTCAGGGATGAGTTGGGACTGGATCTGTTCGTGATTAAAGATTGATTGTCAATTTAGGGTTAGATTGGTTCATGATTGTGATGGTGGTGGATAGGTACCGTATTGCAGGTGGGGTGGTGTTTTAGGTGTCGACAGGGTAAAGATTGAGATGAAGATGGTGGCCGGTGGTGCAGCAGTGGTTGTGGTCGTTGAAGAAGCAGTGGTGGTGCCCGGTGGTGACGCTGTGGGGGTGGCTGGCCCAACATCGACGGGGCCGGTGGTGTGCGGTGGTCGGTGACCGGTGGTGATAAGCAGTAGTGGTGACCGATCAAGTGGTTGGTGGTGCAGGACGACGAGACAAAAGTGGGCGATGGTGACGTGGGGACTGGTTTAGGCGAGGAGTGGTGGTGATGGGGAGGTACCGGCGATGGGGAGAGGTCGCCGGCTGATACGTCGCAGTGAGGGCAGGGATGCGTGCTGGGTGTTGACTTATTTTGATTGATTATTTACTAAACTGGTCCCCATATAACACACAAGATTACAAAATCAGATTATTAGTTTTTATTGGTGAAAAGTCTAAAATGCCCCTCTTTTAACGGAAAAAATTAACAGACGTTAGTGGATTGGAGCTAACAGGGACATATCGTAAACCTCAGGGAGCAAAAAACTGATTTTGAAACTTTTGGAGTAAAACAGTTATTTGGACCAAACCACAGGGAGCAAAAACGAAGTTTACTCTTATTATTATTATTATTTTTAAATTTAGACTAAATTACAAATTTCAACCTTTATGTTTGTAGATAATCACAAATTTCAACATTTAACTTCATTAAGTACTCCAGACAACCTTTAATTAACTTAGTTGGTTCAAATCTCAACCTTTAAACTAACTTTTGTTAGTTTTTTCAGTTAGTTAAAACTAGTGGGGTTTGTTTTGTCAAAAGTTAAATTTAAAGCTTGGTTGAAACTTTTTAAATAAGATGAAAAGAAACTGAAACTTTAGGGGTTGAAGATGACAATCTACCAAACATCTTTCCTCCATTCTGGTCGAACTCGTCTTTCTGATCTACATCATCGTTAACATAAACCCTAGAACGCAGCTCCCCTAAATTGATCCGACATGGCTCCTTGTATCTAAAGTTAACTCAGGGATTTTGTTAGCAAACAAAAACGGATCAATTTCATATAAGATTTACCGGATCAAAATGTGATTTGCTCGTGTTCTTGTTCGTGTTCATCTTCGACCGGTTCCAAGTTCATACGAGTTCCAGATTAGATTAGGGAGCACGATGTGGGTTAGG
>WOUH02000045.1:2627209-2651908 GCA_009936405.2 Stevia rebaudiana | reverse complement strand
CAATGGCTGTTGGCCGGAATTCTAATTGGCCGGAAATGAAGTTTAGAGAATGGCAGATTTAGTCCCTGAACTTTAATCGAGTAGTGATGATGTGGCACATTGGGGGAAGAGTTTGGGAGGGGTGACCATTGTGGGGTTTGAAGTATTTGGGAGGGGTGATGATGTGGCAGAAAATTTGGGAAGGGAAGGATTTCGGAGAGGTGACCGCTGCGGATAGCCTTATAATTTGAAGAGTGGTGATATACAACTTCCCTCCTTGATGGAGAGCATGCCTTCATCTTTATAAATATAAATAAAAGTTTTTGTACTTTTGTATATAATTTTTTTTTGTTAACTCGAACCATCATGAATTATCAATATTCCAAAATGAAAGCAATTGTGAACCCAAACGTCAAAATGGAACACCGATAAGCGAAAGAAAACGACATTAACCATGTACGTCTATTGAACCAGAAGTGGAGCTGACAATGGTCCGATTGTAACCTTTACCACCGTAAAGGCCATTTTTTTTAATTTAGTTTTACCTAAAATGGTTTAGTCTTAAACTTATGAAAGAAACTATGTATTGACTTATAACTGGAATCAGAGCTAACACTTGATATTGTAATATTGTATGATTAGAACATATTGGTTAGGTTTAATTTTGAGTTCTTAATGAAACTTAATCTATTTTCTTTTATAGTTGAATTTTTTAAGAAGTTACGCTATGAATCACTAATCAATGGAAATTTAACATGATCTCCATTTTAAATTTGAAAGTCTAACTAAGATTAAACATTACCAAGAAAACTATTTAAAATTACTAAATTTTCCAACTAAGATTAAACATTGCCAATAATGGTTTTAACTGAATATTTTTTGCCATCCAACACTATAGCAATCAAACCTGAAAAGCTACAAGAAAGTGGAAACTGTTGTTACGAATTTTTAAGAAATGATTAGAGATCTACGTAGATTATATAATTGATATACGTAAGCTGGTGTATGACTAATATTGATATAATCACAACGCAACAACGCAAGTAGTTGACTTTATTTTCTTTCGTGTGTTTCCTATTATTTAATTGGAACATGTAAGGCTTAAGTATATCACGAAAGAATTATTAAATAGCTATTAAACGAGTACCTTGCTGTAAATTGTGTTCGCCGGCTCGCCGCCGCATCGTGCGGGTTCACTACTAGTTTTCATATATATATAGGTGCCCGTCTTTTTTTACTTACGAAAAAAAACAAAAGAAAGAAAAAAAGGAAAAGAAAAAAAAAACAAGAACGAACGTCGGCACCAACTACTCATAGTTTCAATCAATATTTTCGATAGAAAATTGGGGATTTGGGGTCCTTTTTTTTTCTTGTTGAAACAACCACTTCAATCGGTTGTTTACATCTCATTTTCCTATCTTGATCGGTTGTTTGACTCCACTCGAAGCAACCATATCTTTCCTCAAAGTTCATGTGCATATGCTTTTCCTGTACGAATTCTCTCACCAGATTTTAATTCAGATCAGAGAAGTTAGGGTTTATGGGGTTAAAGGTGAAAGAATTTAGGGTTTTGTTGGGATTGATATGGTTCGTACTGTCAAACTTTCAGCCGGTTGGAGGGTTGAGGCCTCTGAGGGAGAGAGCTCGTTCGTGGGGTGATGAGGTTAGTTTTTTCATGTATTGCTGATTTGATATACTACTTGTTTTTCATATGAAATTGGAATTCATGTGAAGTAGATGTCTACTTTAGATGTACTTCACATGTCCTATAATATTTCCTTGAAAAATGCCTTTTTTTTATTATTCTAAGTTTTCTTTTTGAACCTAGAAATGACTTTTATACCGATTTTAAAAGCAGAATGATGTTCATAACGGGTTTTTCAAATTGGATATAAGTCCTTGATTAAATTAGAAATGCTATGTGCATATGTAGAAGTTGAATTGAATCCCAGTATATGCATACTCTACTCTTTCTTGACCTGATATCTTTGACACTCATATGCGTATTTTTATTTAATTTTTCTGTGGTTATTTGTCTAAATTCATACAGTAATTGATGAAAAATGCAAGGCCATATTTGAGTTTTTTGTATTCTTTGAGTATAGATCCCTTTGTTGTCCAATTATGAGTATTTGGATAATTTATGATAGCTGAATAAACATTTTCATATCCCTTTGTTCGATTTTATGTTTCTTTTCTAAATTAGCTTTCTAAGCTGACATATGTGTTTAACTCGAGGCCTATAAAGCTTGTGAGAAGCAGATATAACTACTTGATTCTTTTAGCTTCCATCTCCCTAATCTGTTCATTCATCTTAATACAATAACTTCATATTAGTTGTGATTTTAAGCTTCTCCCATCGCTTGGTTTTGCAGAGCTGCAAATCATTCAGTACATCCAAATATCATCTTAGCCAAGTAATGAGATTATAAGAAACATAGCAACATAAACTTCTCATGACACTTTATGGTAAATATAAAATATTGTGTTCCAACATTTATATGTTAACATAGTGTAAATAATTACCTGCTTTCAAATAAGATGGTTATAATTTAGTAATTTCCCATTTTACCCTTTTTGTAAAACTTTTGCAAGTCTCTTAATCAGTTGGTTTCTTAAAAACAGTTAAAATTGTAATACATTTCTGTGCATTTTGCAAAAGAATCCGCTTCTTGTTCAATCAAGTTTAGGATGTATTATAATTTTTCATCTAGCTCTATAATCATGCTTTATATTAATGCCATTCATTGTATGTATTGGTACTTTCTTTGGTAAGAATGATATTCATATCAATCTAAGTACCACCAAATGATAAGAATTAGTTGGATCCTATCAGATATGGTCACACCTGAGTTTATATATGACATCAACAAGTGTGATATAACCCCAAGTATATGTACACAAACATTTGAAAACAATTTGAGTGAGTTCATTTCTCATAAAATCAAGTGTATCATCCAATTAAAGCCTTCTCATAGACGAGTTTTATGTAGTTTTATTTCCTGTATAATCAGAAATTATGAAGGAAACAAACCATTTTATTAGGGTCAACTACAGTTCTTTGATAAGGCTTGAATCAACAGTAGCCCAGTTCGTCAATTAGAACCAATGATTCCTATTTACTTTGATCTGATTCTTGAAATGCGTATACATGACATTAAATAAAATGCAAACTATAGTCTCTAGTATCCTTCATAAATAGTCGGTTCAATTGGTTAAGCATATATTTTCATCAAAATTTCATGCAAATTGATATTCACATAAAAGCCAAAATAAACAACGAAGCGAAAACCTTAACTTAGACCTTAGAGAAGTCCGAACAGGCTTATTCATCATTCTTTGCCATCGTTCTTCTACATCATTCATCATTCATCATTCATGTCTGCTGAACCGATTCCTTCAGTGTGTACAAAAAATCTCTTTCTTTTAAACCCTAGGCACCGAAGCTAGGGCTTTTCCTATTACTAAGATGAGTCATAAGTCCTTAGTTCTTCACTGCAATCTGCAAACTAATCCTTGCTGTAAAAACGCCAAAATTTTATCTGCATGGTTTCGACATTATGAGGTAATGTAATTGCAGCCTATCTATTGCCTTTCTTGTGCAGGATAGTAACAAGATCAATGGTTTGTTTATGTCAGTATCTATATTGTATTTTATTGTATTGAGAATAGATTAGATTGTAATTTAACCATCTATGCTTTTTTCAGTGGCTTGTAAGGAAAGATGAGAACGAATTAGGCCCTTTTTCTGCATGGAATATAACCGGGACGTACAGAGGTTAGTGAATAGAATTAACTATCATTTCTAATCTTGACCATCTTTACTTCTTTTTATGATTAATTTTTTTATTTATTTAAGAGTTGTCAATTGCTGCTTGAGTATCCGATTTAAAATGTTGTTGGGGTTTGAGCATATAGTATATGTGTCGAGTGCTATTCAAAGTAACCACATGTGAAAGCATTGTTTATTACAATTTCCCATTAAAGTGAACGCATTCATTTTTTTTTGTTTTTGTGGTACGTTTGTTTCGTTGTACACAGAGCTTGTTTGGTTGTGCATAAGAATAGGCCATGCTTTTTTGTAGTCTTAGATTGTGTATGTCTTGTATTATCTTATTGTTGGGTGTTTTAAGGATTAACAAGATACAAAATGTTATCTAGATATAATTAATACGACACTTGGCACCTCTTCAAACCTTAAGCGCTCCACTTTTAAAACCAAGATATCAACAAACCTGTAATTAACTATTGAATTTATGCAGCATATTCAGTTCTTTTTCAGTATGAAAAAAATACTGCTAATTCTTATTGATGTTATGATATGTTTGGTTTGTAATATCAGGGGCGTGGAGGTTCCTCCAGTCTTCAAATACGTCTAGCAGGTTTCTAGATTTTATTAAACCAAGTGGGAATTCTGTTTTGGAGTTGATCACTAGACCAACTAAAATAAATGGCGTACATTATGTTCAGGTAAGGTGTTAATATGATAACCTTTTTTTTTCTATCAAGATCCTTTAGCCCAAGATAAGTTGATGTGTATGTGATAGAAACGAAACTGGATGATTGATTGAAACTAAAACGCGATTACAAGATAAAGCCCAATTTCGAGAATGGGTAATCTCCACAAAGGTTTACAACCCTAATTTTATCGACTAAACTTCAAAGAGGCTATTCCTCATACATTTATCCTAAACCAACAGAGAAACCGTCCCTAATCCTTAATTGTCACCAACTCCCCATTGTCTCCTAATTTGAACTTTTTCCCTCCATCCGTTTCCCCCTTGTTATTTTCCCGACCCATCAGTGGGACCGTATCAATATTTCCTCCCCCACAAACCGACTTGTCCTCAAGTCGGATAAAAGATAGTAAAGCAGCTGGTTCATTTGGATGCACTTCAATTGGAACAACTGAGAGGTTTCGGAAGGTAGCCAATTGTTGAGGGTCCGGGGGTTTTCCTTGCAGCTTGTATTCTCTTCCCTGGATCGTAAACTTGAGGAACATTTGTTTCCAGTTTGCTTGAATGATGTTGAGGGTTGCTAACCATTGAATACCAAGTACTACTTCTGCTCAAGGCAAACGGATAAAAACCTTGGGTTATTTGGAGATCCGCTAACTGCAGCTTTAGATCCTTACACACCTTACTGCATCGGATAATGTCACCATTGCCTATTTGAACACCGAAAGGAGTGACCAATGTAGAGGTAAGTTTCAGCTCATTTACCAAAGTTTCAGAGATAAAATTATGTGTGGATCGACTGTCAATCAAAACTAACACTTCCGTTGTATCTAAACAGCCCTTGAAGCTTCATGGTAGGTGTAGATGATTGACCGAACAGTGCATGAAGACTAATCTCAGCCATATCAGGACCCATCACATCTGAATTCTGCGCTTCTTCGCCATCTGTAATTTCCAGCAGCTTGAGTGTGCCCGGTTTGCATCTATGACCCGGTCCATATTTGTCTCCACATCTAAAACACTCCCCTTTTGCATACCGGGTCTGTTTTTCAGCTTCTGATAGTCAAATGGGCGGTTTCTCGGTTACCGTAGCCAACGCAAGAGCGGGATTTGCTGATTCTACATCTGATGGGCTGGATTTTGAATCCAGTTGCGCAGTTTTGCTTTGAGAGTTCCACATTGAACTTTTACTTGCTCATGATTTACCTGCCTTAGACTCGTACTCAAGTGCCAAACTCAGCGCGTTGTAGACGGTTCTAGGTTTGTGGATCCTTACATCTGCCTTAAGTTCATTCTTGAGACCATTCAAACAAACTCCTAACAGGCGGTGATCCGGCCAGTTAGAAGCCCGAGTAGATCGCTTCGCGAATTCCTGTCGATACTCTTGCACGGTACCTGTTTGCTTAATATTACACAGATACTCATCCGGGTTCTGAAATTCCGCCGGCCCGAAGTTGTTTTAGAAAACATGAACTAACTCCTCCCAGAAGTGTAGTGGGCGATCTTCTGACATCCATGAAAACAAGTCTAGAGCATCACCCTCGTGATGCATTGATGTGACATCTACCTTTTCGTCTTTGGTTATGTTATAGTACCTGAAGTATTTCTCTGCCTTCAATATCCAACCCCGTGGGTCACCGTCACTGAACTCAGGAAAATCAATTTTGCTGTAGGGTTGAAAGTTCCTGTGATGATTAAACGAGGACTCGCCATCGTCATTCCGGCCAAAACCTCCGGTTGATTTCTCTTTTCCGGCAGCCTTATTTTTTAGTGTAGCCACGTCGGAGTCCATTGAATCCAATTTGGCCATGATCGCTGTCAATTGACGAATCACCTGATCTGAATTGACACCGCTATCTTCACTGGTTGTAGCCCGAGTTACAGGAGGTGCCATCGATTGGACTTGAAACTGAGTTCTCGATTGAAATTGAAATTGAATTCCAGATTTTGCTTCTACGAAGATGTGTTTTCCGATTGATTTTTTTTTTTTTTCGAATGAAAATCACCGACTAAAAACTTCCGGCTGAATTTCCTGGCAATGGAACCAATTGATAGAACCTTGAAACTTAAACACCGATTAAATTAAAAGTAACTACAGATAGTGCCCAAGTTCGAGATTGGGTGATCTCCAAATATAAGGTAAGAACCCTAATTTTGATTAAAAAAAACAACGACTAAACTGAAAAAGGCTACTAAACCGACATTTAACCTAAACAACAAAACAACCGTCCTTATCCCTCAATTGTCGCTAACTCCCTATTATCTTTTAATTTGATTTTTCACTCCATCTTTTCCCTCCTATCAGTTAGAACCGTATATCAAAACTATATTGATAGATAGAAAGTCGACCTAATTTCTCAGGGGACGATTACAATTGAATCCAATTCGAGAAGGATCGGTCTTTGGTTTAACTATGACAAATCACTTCTTTAACATCAACAGCATGAAAACAGAAGAACCTAATCTAGTCTACTTAAACAAAATAATAGCAACCGTAACTGCCCTACTCTTTCTATATTTGGGGAACATGAAAGTAGAAAGCGGGTTTGAATTGACTAGCTCAATTACAATGGTCTAGGTGCAAATGTGAATCCGAGTTTGGGTAGATGGTTTGAATAGAGGATCGTATCACCAAGGTCTAATTAAAAGCTTACGAAAAATGAGTTTAAGCACAAGACTGAGAAATAAAGAATGAGATAAACTGTTTCCTAGGGGTAATATGCAAGGAAGAGCAAGAAATGGTTAGCATGATCGAGAAGGACGAGACATTTAAGGCATGTTAAGGAGAGGGGTAATGGTAAAGGATGAGGAGGTCGGTTTCAATCCAATGAAGATCAAGGTGAACAAGGTGCAAGTAAGGATAAAGATAACTTTAGATGCTATGTGTGGAATGCACAAGCACTTTGCATACGAGTGTACTACATTGAAGAAAAAAGATGAAGCACTCAAATTCAAGAGCTAGATGATGATCAACTCTACTTTAGAAAACATGCAAGTCCAAATTAGAATTTTGAAAGATTGTAGATTTAAAAGTCTTAGTTTGCAAGTTTCCTTAATAATTATATATGAAAAAATTAGGTTCTTTTGCTGACAACAAAATCAAAGAGTGACCAGTTAGAGAATATTTTTTACCTTCACCTTGAAAGAGAGCTTTTTTGTTAAAGGGTGATGTTAGAACTTAATCTTAATTAGTAAAATACGCAACAATGGTATTTCTACCATTCAATAGGCAATGATGATGTCAACATAAATGTAAATAAATGAAAATATTGTTTGCTAATAAAGCAACTCTATAAATAGGTGTGGACATGCTATACTCATGAATAACTTTGATTGGGCTCATAAATCAATACAACTAAAGAAAGATAGCGTAGTGAGAATGAAACACTTTAACATATAGCTTGATAACTTTTGCAACCAAAGTTGAAGTGTGGTTCTTCTAAGAAAATATTTTCATTAAGCGTGTGTAATGGCATCTACATTTCTTATGTACATCTCTGGGTGCTATATTCTTGCTAATATAAGTTTCACATATAAACTGACATTGAGTTTACTTCATAGCCTTAAGATTACAGATTTACAATTGCATGGACCTAATCAAAAAGACTCATTCATCCTGTCAAGTTTCTACAAGGTATTATCTTCATTAAAGGTAGACACTTTGAGCAAGAAGTTGCTTTACAATACTTAAGTACCTATTTTAAAAAGGAAAAGTGATATTCACATTCAACTTTTTTATGCATCAATTAGAACCAATCATTGATGCATGAAGCATTATGGATAAGATATAAAAGTGTTTAATCTACAATATAGAGATTGCAAAAAAAGATTCCCATACTTGTAGCCAGGGTTATTATTCAACTGACATATAAGAAAATGAAATAACATGTATGCTAATGCATTTTGCATGCAATGATGCTAATAACTAATACGTGTTGTTGCTCACATAAATTTAGTAAATGCATGTATCATTTTCTAGGTTTAAGATAATTCTCGATGCTGATCTTCTACAACAAACTAGAGTGTGGTAACTCATCCATGAAGCACATCAAATATGTCCATGAGTAACGCATGTTAAAGGTATAAGCAAACTATTAAGCAAGAAGATTAAACAAGTAATGTTGGTAGTGTCCCTGCCACATAAACGAACCATCTACCAACCTTTATTTACTTAAGAATATGCCCTCATCACACTAATTTGCGAATGTGTGTTGTTACCCTATTAGACTGGATACTTGGTTGGAAGCTCTTATTTGGAACTAGGTGTTTAGGCATTCCTACCCTATGGTGTGACGATCTTGGTGCAACCTACATCTCAATAATCTAATCTTTCATATTAGGCCAAACTAAAACTAAGGTTGTTTCATGATGTATTTTTACTTTTATCAAAATATTAAGACTTGAAAGGTTTCAACAACTTAGCAAAGCTAGATAATCCTCTCTAGATAAACCCCAAAGCACATGTAAATACTTGAGTGAGCAGCGTTGCAAGCAAACCCCTTATAAACAACTATAGCCAAACACAAATTAACATAAGCACAAGAATGTTTCCGTAATTCTAAGGATTTACATGGTTATATTCTAAAGTTAACTAGTCGAAAACACTAATCCTAGTACAAGGTTTGAACTTTTCAAGACACGTCGCACACAAAGCATTACAAGCCTTACCAGTTCCATCATGTGGCTCAAATACATAGAGAGTGACAACTAGAACACCCGAAATACAGGCAAGAAGTTGGAGTTAAATAGCATTATACCAGATGACAAAACTACCTTCTACAACTGAATCGAGCAGTATTGTTATGCAAACATTCCGTATAAAGAGATAACCCACAAGAAACAAATTGGAATCTATTTGGCAAGACCACATCCCACCACTATATAAATCCATCAATGCTTTGTTTGGGGATGCTAAAAAATTGAGTAGACTATTTATTTCAAATTATACCTCCTTCAACAGTTTATACTGTGAACCCAAATTTACATTCACTTTGTTGCTATCTCCACAAACTTGCACTAAAACCTAGTTGCTTGTACTACCAAAAGATCCAACAACTTCCATTTTGCATTCTTAAAGCAATCACTGCACTGCAAGGGCATATTCCTGTATAAAACTACAATTTTCTATAAGCCAAGAACAAGCAACTTCATTTAAAATGAAATTAATCCTACATGAACGAAGGGAGTAATCCTCAAAAAGAAACATATACAGAACATTCTACTGTTTAAATAAAAATCATCTGAAAAAACCCTAATGTTGAAGCCAAAATAAAAGGCAAATGAACTTAAAAACCGTAATTTCCATGCTAGGGCAAATAAAAATCAAAACTCCAGCACTGACCACAAAGCAATTAGTCGAAAACCATAAACAGAGGAGCAATTCTCGTATCCACTATCATTCCTAAACCTGACGACAACACTAAGCTTGAGCTTCAAAATCGACATCCGAAAAACTTGCATGTATTTCAACACGAAATATAGCAACATCAACAATTAAATTTCAAGAAAAAACGAAAGAATCACGTAAGTCGAGTAAGAAACAAAGATTATGCTAACCTGCATCGAATTATTGTTAGAAGTTGTTGTCTTCTCCGGCGCACCCATCGGAGGTACCTCTGCTATTTGTCGGATATCGCAACAAGCAAAAGTTGAAGATGATTGTTGCAGGATAGGGTAAAACTAGGGTTTGTTTTTATTGTTGAAAAAATCCAACAAACGGAGAGGGAGACAGAACAGAAGAACGGAGTTGAATCAAACAGAGGTCAAGAAAATCAATAGCGCATATGCCCTAACCGCCATTGACGTTGCACTGAGCTCCTCTCTCTCTCTTCTCTCAAGCCTCTCCCCGGGGTTCTTTAGCGATGTTTGCTATTAATATTGTTAAAAAATGAGAAAATTTAACATATGTTTATATGCAATAATCACTTAAAATAAGTTAAACTATATTGTTACATAGGCTCATGTAAAAGATGTAGTTGTTAGTAAAAAAGATGTATAATGAGGTTTAATCATCAAAGGAGTGATGAAGAAAATAAATATTGATGTGGATTATTACTATAGGTTTATATAAAAATTAAAAAAAACATAATTAATTGTATTAAACTTTATCACAAAGTGACCACTGTCACTTTTTTTCCACACTTGATAGTCACCCCATGATGTATAATGGTGAAAGGGCTTGATAATGGTGTGACCAAGTGCCACCTAGAATAGTCACTTGGTGGTCAACACTCATTACACATGGTCTAATAATGACAAACTTAACTTGTAAGAGTCTTTAATTAAATTACTCATACTTCATTTATATTTTAATTAAGTCATTTAAATTTAGTTGTTTGTTCTAATTCTAGATATTTAACCTACTATGCAAGTTATATTCTATTAAATACAAAATAAGGGCGCTACGATCCCATACATGATTTCACATGCGATTCATCTCCACTCATATGGATCGATTAACCTACCATCCATCGACGATAGGCGAGATGACCTAATCCTACCATCGACAACATCCAATACCTTGCCTATGACGATCTAGTAGCCAGCCCATGACGATCTAGTAGCCAGCCTACGACGACCCAAGACGAGACAACCCTGCCATAGGCAATTCGCCAGCTGTAACACCCACTCATCTGGGATACGGTCAGCGGAAGCATAAAGAGGTTCGAGGGTGCAATAAAGATCGGATCATGAGCATATGATTACATATGAGAATACATAAAAATGAGAGCACAAGTCTAGTACAAGTACATTATGAAGATCTAATAAGAAGCATGCAACAAAATATCAAAAGAATAAATTATGATCTTCATTGTGTACTCCCTACCCTTGGCTTAGTTTTCCCGTCTTTTCAAGTATCACCTGAGAAATTAGTTTTAAGAAATGTCAATAATAGAGTTTGTGAGATCTTATTTGAGACTTGATAAAACGTAATGTCATGACATAATATAAGGAAATATACAAATACAATGTTAAACTGTAACAGACCACAGCTTGGTGATTTGTAACACCCAGTTTTCAGATAAGTCATGACCTAGATGCTTATGATAGTGTTAGTGCATTTTAGTATGCCCCTAGCATGATGATAAAGATATACAAAGTCAGTAATAGATTTGTCAAGTTTTATTTAAACTGACTTGATTCTGTCTCATAGTTTTATGAGACAGAAGGTCTCTGTCACATAGACTTATGAGACAGAAGGTCTCTGTCACATAGACTTATGTGACAGAAGGACTCTGTCACATGAATGTATGTGACAGAACTGTCACATAGACTTATGTGACAGAAGGTCTCTATCACATGAATATATGTGACAGAAGTTCTCTGTCGCATGGAATAGCTGGTTGTGACAGAGAAGTAGTATAAATAGTCATTTTTGAGTTTAGAATGATAATCTTTTGTAATCGTGTGATCTGATTCAATGGAAATTGCTCTCAATGTTATTTACTTCATGTTCTTGATCTAAATCTCATCTAAACGTTGATTAACTGATTCCGCAAGTCAATCAACCGTGTAATCTTGTTGGCATCGCGCTCGCGATCGTTCCTAGATCCTACAGCACTTAAACAATTTAAACTTCCGCATTAACATTTTAAGCTTCCGCAACTCTGAATATATTTTGAAACACTTATCATATTGAATGAGTGGATGTGTTTTATTAAATTGCATATATGAGTCGTTCAATATGATCGATGGCTTTGATCCTGCCAATTCGTCACGCCCTCATTTGCGGAGTCCGTAGTGGAAATTTGGGGTGTGCCAAAATGTTTTTCGCACCATATACATGCATGTTCTATTCGATGACATTTTTATTAATCTATGACCAAAAATTCAACATTTTACATCAATCAGTATTCAACAATTCCTACAAGAACAATGACTCAAACTTAGCAAAATAAAATCCATTATAATAACCCATACGTGTAGTTAGACAGATGAGCATAGGAATAATTAAACCCATTCAATTAAGTTAAGTCTGAACAAATCCATTATAAATAAATTCATTAAACACATTCAACTAAGCAAAGTCTGAACAAAATCGTTAACCTAGATTGACATTTAAGTTCGTTTAACAGATTATAATATATGAGAATGTAACACAAAATAACAAAGTTCATATACCAAACGGCAGTATTCACTGCATAAGTTTTTCAATAATTTTTTTTTTTTTTTTTTTTTGAAATGATCATTTGAAGAAAAACGAGAGAAATTCAAATTATCAATACACATCATAAGAAACACAGTAAAGATTACAAATTGAGCAAAAACCCGAATATTAAACGCACCATTTGCAGAAAAACGAAGAGCCCAAATCAAGAACAACCAAACGACTTTAGATAGAGGTGTACAAAACCGGTTTTTTTCCAACCCGGACCGGTTTGGAAACCGGTTCGGTTTCAAATTTGTGACGCTCAAACAGGCTTGGGCTAAACCAGTTTGGTTAGAAACTGGTTTGGGTCGAGGATATTAAGAACCTATTGAATCGGTTAGGTTAGGGTCTGGTTCAAACCGGTTTGGGACCCAAAAGCACCAGTTTAGCCGGGTTGAAACCAATTTGGGTAGGGTTCGAATCGGTTTCAAACCGGTTTTCAGGGTTAGGATCACATCCCGATCAAAAACCGTCAGTCCGGTTCGGTTTGGGTCAAACATGTTTGGAATAGGTTCGTCTCGGTTTTGAAACTGGTTCGAGTCATGAAACCAGTTTTTTATCTACAACACTAACTTTAGATCGACAGGATGGCACATCGACAAAGAGGATGAAAAGTTGCGTAGGTTGCTGGTCATCATGGACTGCTTTGACCTATTGACATGTAATACTCTCAACTCTAGAATTTGTTACCACGTCCCAACTTTTATATCATTTACTTGTTACAGTCATAATTAAAAGAACCTAACTCCATTAGCACATTGTTGACGTGTCATAATGCCACGCCAACAAATTCTTGCCATGTCAGCATGTCAAGTCAAAAAAATCTTGCCATGCCAACATAACACATCAGCAATTTGCCAACGGAGTTAGGTTCCGTTAGCTCAGGATTGTCACATGTAAATGGTATAAAAGTTAGGACTAGTGGCAAAAATTTCGTGAGTTTGGATTATTATCGGCCAATAGGTTAAAATTGGGATCGTTAAAATCGAATTTGCTAATAAAAATCGGTGCAATAATAATTGTCAAACAAAAGAGAGAACAATATGCAATACTGAGTAGAAGAGTCAACACACAGGATAAATACATAACTACTTAAATACAAATGCATACGGAATACGTTATGTACAAGAAAACAACAGAAATAGAATACAACATTCAATTAGCATCTAAATCAACTTTGTTACACAAATAGTTCAACAATCATATCCATTTTGTGTGAGATCTTTTGCATGACTTCTAATATTCCGACCTTCATCACCACTACGGTTTTTTTCCTGTTGAACATTGTTAACAAAACCAGTTCAATATCATGACATAAAATTGAGCGTAATAAGATTATCTTATGATCATATGCAAAACTAAAAGCACAATTTTTAGCACTTTCTTACAATGTGGATGATTTATGAAACATCCAGCTTGGATTGAACCCGACCCAAAAAACAATTGTAGGCTGTAGCTTGTTTAAACAACATCACAAAACTAGCTTTGTTACCTTATAATATTACCAAAATAGCCATTAACTTTCTTAGTTTGCAGACAAAAAAGTTCGTTTTTTTTTTATGACGAAATCTAATGCAAACCAAAGGTACAATGCCATTTTGGTAAGTTTGTTGGTTAACAGAGTTCATCATGTGAATTTGCTAGCTTGTTTAGATGTTACAATTACTTTTAAACAACAGTATCACAAGAATTATGATTAACGCGTTCAAGTCAACAACAAAAGATTGTTATGAAATTTGTAAGCATAATCCAACAAGATTTTCACCACAACTAACTTAGACTGTAACTAAGTGTGTCAAGAACTATAAACTTCTGAACCAAAGAAAATAAGAAATGTAAGTAGTTCAAGTTTACTTGTGAAAACTTGGGTCATCTTACTAACATCTAAACAGATTTACCCACCAAAACAAAAACTTATGTATTAAATGAATTCCAAATGCTATTTTGGGGGTTTAAACTCAATTAATTCATCTATTTATATGCAAGTGAAATCCCATTATTGGATATGATTAACAATTAACTGAACAAGTGTTGTACCTGGAATCAAAGAATCTGTAGAAGATTGCCTCTTCTTTTTCTTCATCTTCTTCATCTTCTCAATCTCAAGTTGAGTTTCCATGAACATATTCAACCTCTGAAACTCAATTTCCCTGGTGAATTCCATCCGCTGTTTCTCCAATTTCATCATCTCTTCCTGCTTTAAATTCTCCATCCTCTCATAAACCTCTCCAAATCGAACAACCGCCATTGCCAACTCGTTACACGCCGGAGTTCCATCTGCAGAATCCGCAATCGCCATCTGAGACAGTCTCGATCCACCAGAGTACACAATAGCTTTCAAATTAGGGTTAGGGTTTGAACTCGTCTTCAAATTCGACTTAACAGTTGATGAAGATTTTGAAGTGTTCATCTTCTTCCTGGATACACCGTTAGCAGGTCCGATCAGATCACCAAGATGTTGAAAAAACGGCCAAATCGAGGGTGTAGACTTGGATTTCTCGAGCTTGTACTTCTTCTTCAAAGTATCGATCCGGTTTTTGCACTGCACATCCGTCCTCGGGATCTTCAATCGGTCGCGATTAGCGTTAACAGCTTCAGCCACATCCTTCCAATCCTTCTGCCGGAGATTTCCGCGGTTGAGTTGAAGGTACCGGTGACCCCATGACTCGATCAACGTCTCGGTTTCCGATTCAGTCCAGCAGTCGTCTCTTCCGCCGCCGCCGTGATGCCGGGAACTTTGCTTGTTGGTATCCATTGATTGATCTGACCGGCGGTGATTGTCAGTTGACGGAAGGTTCGCCGGAGAAGGAGGTTTGGGGGAGTGGATGAAAAAGCATCGGGAGAATGTGAAAAGTGGGACTGAGAAGTGAGAGGAAGAACGGAGGATGGCCGTTCATCTGACCGGAGATTTAACGGTCAACAGTTATTGGGAGGTTTGGACGGAAAACGGGAAGTGGGTTTCACCGTTAGTTTTCCTTAAACTGAGCAGACTCAAAATAACCTGCGTTAAAATATAGTTAAAATAACCTTAGTAGGGTGTTTAGGTCATGTTTCAAGATTAGGATCGGTCACTCGTCGGATCTAATTTAAAAACTGGATAAAGTTATAAAGTATATATTTACCTTTTCTGTTTAAAAAATCTACTTACCTTTTAATATAGAATAGAGTTATAGATCATCCATTTTGAGAGCGCCGTCCAAAAAACTCGTGACTAGGGTTCGCTTGAAAGTCTCTCAAGAAAAGCTCGTTCTTAAATGAATGGAACGGGCTTGACCCGAAATTTTTCGAGCTCGAGCATGAACTAGGCCTAGCTCGACTCGAACTCAGCTCGTGGCTGGACTCATAGCTCGGCTCGTGGCTCAGCTCGATTTTTAAACTAAATATAAATATATATATATAATAAGATGTATAATACATACAATTACTTGTTCGTGTGTTATTTTTATTTAAGAAATTCATATAAACAATGTTTTATTAAAAAAAAGTATTAGTTTTTTTAGTTATGTAATTCAAAATATGTAAGAAAAATAAAAAATAAATAACTAATCAAGCATACAAAGTATGTATTGTATATTTGCTAAGAGTTTTCTATTTTCTTTACTGGTTTTTTACAAGCCGAGCTCGAGCCCATATTTTTAGATCGAAGAAAAAACTAGTCGAGTCGGCTCGGTTTGGAAGTTTTTGAGCATAAGCTCACCCATCTCGGCTCGATAACAATCCTACAATTAAGAGCATCAAGAGTCTTACCCCCTTTCCAAAATCTAACTAAAATACAACTTTATCACTAAAATTTGCTTATTTTTCAAAAAACATCCACAACTCATTCCTTATTTCTATCTTATTTGATTAAATTATAATTCCTTTTTTCACTTTATATATATTTTTTTCTTTCTCTTCCAACAAAAACTATTAAATATAAAAAAGGGCATTGATTTGTTACTCCCCCACAATGGAGTGGTGTTTTTAGAGTATTTTAAAAAATATGAGAATGAGGTAGGATTTCGATATCCATTATGAATGCTCTGAGTTAATACTTAAAGGAAATTGGGACGATAAGATTTATTGGTATTTGGTTGAAACGAAAGTACTATAAAACCCTAAAAATTAGCATTGATGACAAAAGTTTGGTAATCTCAACAACTTAAAATTCTCTCCTTTTTCTAGGTTTCTGCATCTCTTCTTTGTTAGTCATTATTGGTATACGTGAATTATTTGAGATGATGTTTTATTCTTTGAATGTTAACATATATCTTTGGTTTCGTTTAAACGAACGAAACATTGCCAACATTCAAAGAATTTTTTTGAATAATCACACAAAATTACCGCTAAGATGTCGTTTTGGTCTGGAAACTTCTAATTTGGCGACCATTCAGACCTTCCCCAAGTGCCAGAAATCAATCAAGAAGAGACTCACTCGTACAGTACATGGCCAGATCTTCCTGATTTAAATTATCAACCACAATGGATTTCAAACAATGGATTTCACCGGAGAGTGGCGTTTAACGAGTCAAACAATGGATTAACGAGTCAAACAATGGATTTCACCGGAGAGTGGCGTTTAAAGTAGTTTATGATATAATATTGTTATTAGTATTAAAATATAATCAGAAAGTCAATTCAGAAAGCCGAACGCAAAGTGCAAGCATAAAAACGATAAAAATCACGATTAATGCATGCTTGTTAGATTTGAGGTGTTAGACAACACAAAGCACACTCTGATGCAAAAATTAATACGAAATATTTAGTTATGAATATTACTAATATTAGAGTGATGGGAACAAGGTTCGGTGCGTGAAAATAAATAAAAGTATAAACAAGTTAAATACTCGATATTAGCGCACTTACAATTTATTATTGACCAGATTAACCGAACTAGACGAAATAATTATTATGATGAGGTTTAGATTATTCTTGCAATACTTCAATCTCAAATTAATAGTCCGTGACAAGTTAGCACGATATGTCATTCATACGCAAGGTATAAGAAATAAAACTTGAAGATAAACTTTGAGCATTTTAAAAATAGTAAAGAATACTACAGGGACTAAACTGAAACATCTAAATTAAATCCCCCATCTTCTCAAAAGAGCAGCCACAAAACGTCTTTGCGTTGTTTAGAGAGAGAAAGTTAAGAGAGAGAAAGAAGATACGACAAGCATAGGCGCCAACCTCCCTCCGACAGCCCTCCAGTGTTCTTCAACAAGAGAAAGACGGTGATGCTAGTGTGCAGTCAAGAGAGAGAGAGAGACTGCGATAGAGAGAGAGAGAGAGATCTGGAAGGTGGGTGACTGCCCCTTTCTCCGGTGAGCAGAAGGAAGACGAAGGTGGTGGAGTTTGGTCCGTAACAACCGCGGAGGTAGGGGTGCGGTGGTTCGAAGGTCACTGTGCTGGTTATGTTGGCTCGCCGGTGGTGCGATGGTGACGGTTTTAACCGGCGACGGCGATGGCGACAGTTTGGTGCTCGCTGGTGGAAGCGACGATCGAGATTTCCATGGGTGGTGGTCGTCGTGATGGCTAAGTAGCACCGGTAAGAGAAGCACGGCTGCTGCCATATCTCCGGCAGCAGCAACAGCTAGGATTGCGCCATGAATTTTCCGGCGAGATGAGGTAAAAACTCCGACATTGATAGTGTTTTATTCCGGTTTGTTTGGATATGTTCTTCTCTTAAATTGCATGCTCCAATATTCTTGTGGATTCACAGATTTGAAGTAGAGAGGATTTGGGCAGTGAGGTTGATTGAGAGTGAGAAGATGATAGGTTAATGGTGGTGAAGAAGTTGTTGGCTGTCGATGACGATGATGATAATGTTGTGGTGATGATGATGAATGCTAATAATGATGTTAAATGGTGAGATTTGGAGCCGTGATGGAGTATTGGTGATGGTTAAAATGGTTTAGGCTCTAGCCAAACCCAACCAACCTAGTCAACTGCAGTCAAACGCGGTCAGCGGGTTGTGATTGTGAACGAGCCGAACCAAAGGGTATAACCGTTCACTTAATCTGTGTCTTATGCATAATCGACTTGTGAATTACTATTGTTAGAACTCACGACTAATCAAACGAGTGTGGTCAGTAAAGGGAGAATAACGAATGAAAAGAAATGTATTTCAATTTGGTAAATCTATGTATCTATGTTAAAGGAACAGATAATTAGTGAATAAATGCCTAAAATATAATAAGTAAAGTATCTAAATCATTGTTATAAAGATTTGATAAAGAAACCGGTCAAGATGGTAAACGCTAACAATGGATGTCACATGAACTAATTGTACGTTTACATAAAGACTACCAATTGCCTTAAAACAAGTATTTTCTAAATGAAAGAGAATGAACACCTTCATGTTATACTTGGTGTATTTTTATATATAATGTGTACGTGTATAACATATTAAAGATTTGGAAATGTATTTTGGTATTTTGGAACAACCACATAAGTATGTATATATTTATGGAAAATGATACTTTTATAAAATAAGGCAAAAGAGTACATGAGTATTTGTAAACCGATGATTTCACGAAGTTATATATAAATGATAATTGTCAGGGTATTGATAATTATAAGTATAAAGGAACTAACGGGTGATGGTATTGTATATGTACAAGACCCGAAAGTATTAGAAAAAGTTAAAAGGAAATTAATTTAAAGGAACATAACACATGTGAGGACGTGTGAGATCGCATAAGGGTCGGATGCGCCATAAGAGACACACGAAACGAGGTGATCGGTAATAACCAAAGATGCGCATTGATCTATGACAGGATCTCGTGCTTGGATGGACGATTCAACGGGAAAGCTTATAACGCCTCAGAATACGCTTAGGACCAGAGGTGAGTGTGACTCACCCCCTCTTTTTATGATTTTCAAAATGTTTTAGGGGCTGTATACGAGCAAAGGTTTTTATATAGTAAAAGTATGTTTCAATATATGATTATGATATGTTATGACGAGTTTTTAAGAAAATGCTTTTATAAGTATAAGTATTTTAATGGGATTTTCATAGAAAGGTTTTATATGACGCGGTATTTAATATGACAAGGAGTATATGTTATATGTGATGTTATTTTCAAGGTATATTCTACGTTTGATTTTATGTTATCATATTTTATGGCGTGATAAGGATTATGTGATTTATGAGATGTGAATTTTGGTATTTGATATGATGAAGATTATACGATTTACGTGTTGTTGATATGAGATTTATATAATGTTGATACATGTTATTGATTTATGATTTTAATGACAAAATGAATAATGGACCCGCTAGTACAGTCTTACGAAATGAAAGAAGTACAAATGAAAAGAATGGTGAGACGACACTGCTAGGGGTTTAGTGTTTAGACCCGCTAGTACAGTCTTACGAAATGAAAAGAAATACGAAATGAAAAAAATGGTGAGACGACACTGCTAGGGGTTTAGTGTTTAGACCCGCTAGTACAGTCTTAAGAAATGAAAAGAAGTACGAATTGAAAAGAATGGTGAGACGACACTGCTAGGGGTCAGGGCAAATCATTAAGGTTCTAAGTTTAGGCCTTGGGATGTATATGCGTCTAGTCGGTACCGAGTAGATTAGGGAGACCTTGGCTGAGGAATGGAGCGATGCCAAAACAGGACTGCGCAAAGGATGAAATTAACTATATATATAATTTGGGGTCTTGAAAAGTTAGCTCAATGGTAAGGGGAGAGCACAGTGACCGATAGGGTTCGATTCTTGTCTAGAGCAGTTTTCAAAGACATGGCAATGACGCTCGTCCCAGGCTACTACCTGGCTTCGTGTCCGAGCCAAAAGGGTTTTACGTGGCAAGATTAAAGGTTCCTGCCCGGTTTTTCCTTGGAACAATTGGTTGACGAGTTTCGACTCCAATCAACTTGGCCCGTAAGGAGGGTTGTGGTGAGCCTCCGCTGCGATTGAAGCATGGGGGACCCCCATGCCAACGAAAAACACCTCAGGGTGTTAGAGGCGGGGTTTCGATCTCGATCCTTAAACACCAGAGTGCAACGGTCATATGCCATTGCACCAATTGCTGTTCTAAAAAAATATAATTTGGGCAGTTATTGGGCCAATCCTACACAATTAATTAGTTTTAAATACTAATTAAATTATGAAAAATTATAATGTATCTAAATCTTGATATTTTTAATATATTATTAGGTTATAGACCTGCGTCATGCACGAGTTTTTGGATAAAATTTATGTAATTTTATAATCATTAAAGACAGGGTCGTTACTGAGGATTCAAGTGTCCGGGACGAGAAGGAAAAAAAATGCCCATATGCCCGAATGATTTATCAATTAAAAAAAAAATATTTTTAAAAAACGATGATTAAAGTTATAATAATAATCATAACAACTTTGAATGATTCAAACAACCTTCATAGCTTCGTTGATAATGTACAGTTAAGCTTTCATGAGGTTGCAAGATTAAAAATCTATAGCTGCATTTTAAAAAAAATACTCAAAACTTTCTTTCTTTTCACAAACCCTAAAAACCTATCCAACATTTCCCCTTTATAAGAATTATAAAATAATTTCTTTATATAAATCAACCAAATACCTCAAAACTTTCTCATTTTTTTTGTTAATTATTAAGTATTTTAATTTATTTTAAACTAAATAAATAGATTAATTACTCAAAATATGTAAACTATTTTTTGAAAATTTGTGAAAATTATCAGCATAAATATGTTTTTTCAAGATTTTTGTATATTTTTAAGGATTTTTTTTTAAAAGATGAATTTAAGTAAAAGGATGATTAATCAAAATTTAAATGAGGCGCAGGGAATGGGTCTTGAACATGTGACCTCTCAGTGTTGAATTGAATATCATAACCACCATGTTACATGATAGTTTATTGAATGTAACTAGAAAAAATTATTATATTGAGATTTTTTTTTTAAATTTTAGGCCCATCAAAATATCGGACTCAGGGCGATGGCCCACTTCGCCCCACCCTTGGGCCGGCCCTGCTCTTCACTCATGTTAGAAACTCCCGATATTAACAGGTTGGTGTTCGATAAATTATAACAAGGTAGCTTTTGAAGGTTTTTGTTTGTTGTTCATATGTTTTAATTTCACATCGTTCTGACTTCTAACTCTGTATTTTCAATTAGGGGTCTAAATGGGTCGGGTTTTGGCTAAAACCAAACCCAAACTTCGGGTTTTAGAATTTTTAAACCCATATGGGTTTGGGTTTTCGTGTTTCGGTTTGGGTTCGGGTTTAGTTTTGGGTTTTCAACTAGCAAAATAACATATATATTATTGGAAATAACTCAAATAAGTGTATCGATCCAAACGATCAAAAAGTTCAAAAACAATTTCAAAACCAAGAAAATATATGTTTCTAGTGTATAACAAAAAACAAGTATTGAAACTAGTTTTGAAATCATAAAAGAAAAAAATGTGTATCATTCAATCTTCATCTTTATACATTCATTCATTTAAATCTTCATCTTCATCTATAGGGTCGTTGGATATTTTTATTTTAGGTGACAACTCCATAAAAAGATATTTGTATTAGTATTTTTATATTGATAACATAAGGGCTTAATAAAACATATTAAATAAATATATTATATGTTTTAATATATAATGATATATTTTAAGGGTTTAATATGTATATATAATTATAATAATATACTATATAAATATATTTGAGTTTTTCGGGTTTTCGGTATAACAGGCCATTTTTCGGCAGTTGACCGACAACTTTTCGGTCTTTGACTATATGTATTCCGGCGGTAAGTCATTTGTAACTCAATATTTATATAAATTAAATATTCTCAATGTATTCTTATACGTATTTCGATACATTTGAGTGTAATCAGAATTTCAATCTAAGCGACGGTTTGAAAGTTACGCGTAAAACGGCGCAACGTTCCATAAGCCTGAAATCCCGACACCTCCTTTGGAAGTGAAACCAATGGGGTTAGATGTGAAACGGAAAATCGTGAACGGAGGCGAAAACCGCGCTCAAAACGAAGTCTGAACGAAGCGGGAAACGCGAAAACAAGTTAACCAGACTGATCAGACCACGAAACGACGTGTCGGGGACACGTGGCGCCTCGGGAACCATGCCATGACACATGGCAGCTCAAGAATGCTGCTGGCAACAGCTTGGACATGTGTCTGATCGTCCGGATGAGTCAGCGTATACGTGGCAGCACCACGCTGCGCCACGCAGATGACCAGAATACGCGCGTCGCGCGGGCCACCACCTCCGGCGGCGCGTGGCGCGTGGATTCCCGAGATATGGCTATAAATAGCCGGAAGCGAGCTCGGTCCAGTCCCACTCGAATCTCATTCCACTTTCACTCTTAAACGCTCTCGAATTCTTATTCTTTTCCGGTGATTTCACGTGGAAGATCGCATACCGCTCGGATCTGTCAGCTCTCGCTAGGACTCTCGGAGGTTATCGCTCTCTCACTCGAGACTCTCGGAGGTTATACTCAAGGATCGTGGACTCTCTCACTACTCTCCTTTGTCTATATTATCTATCTCCTAGTCATTATCACGTGAGTTCTTAGCCCATTTTGTCACCTTACTTGTTTTACAATACGGGATGGGATTACACATAACATATCACTTAATACTATTCGTTATTACATAATTGTAACATGTTGTGAACATCTCTGTACCATATCTAAGTCCTCAACATTCTGGACTGTTTAACACTGGGTTGGCAGGGTAATAATGGGTAGTACTACTGGGTCTGATAAACCTCATGCGGTGAAACTGGAGGTTTACGCGCATGCATTATTAGCTCTCATTTATATGACTGGTAATCATATGTGAGGTAACATCATATCACGCTTCAGTGCCAAACTATTATGTTAATAACACGTAACGGAAATTGTTTGATCAACAGTTTTGCAAATTGTATTATGTTAAAATCAATCAGTAATGTATTTACTAATCTTACCAAAACCTGTGAACTCACCAGCGTAAGCTGAGCTTTTCCAAATCATATGTAATCTCAGGTACCTAGTCAGGGCACATGAAGAGACTGGATGATGATTAACTGTTATGTTTATTAGTTGTTACTATCTGATGTTTTGTACTGATATCGTATGATTGTAAATCTTTGCTTCCGCACTTATGTAATCACTCTGATCGTTAATGAAATGAATGGTTTGTCTTGGTATAATCTGAGTTGCATATTTAGACCGATCCTGCCGTTTACTGACCCGATTAGTGACCAGACCGCTTTCTGGACCGGTCGGAGACCGGGGGTCGGGGAGCGGGGTGTCAAAGAATGGTATCAGAGCCAACGGTTTAACGAGCGACTCGATTATACTGTAGTATGACTATAACCCTAGGATTTATTGTATACATACGTGTTGTATATATACCTATGCATAACGTTATATGTGACCTATAGTTTATGCATTTGTGCAGGATGACTTACTCCACACACTCTTACTCTTCCATTATTATATTATCTGACTCGGACGATGAGGTCGCTCAGGCACCTTTGGATCCACCATCTCCCATTCTTGTCGAGTCACCATCACCACTATCTTTTCACGAGTATGATGAGGCAGAGTTAGACTTAGAGATACAGATGATGGAGGGTATGATACTGGATCCCGATGATCAGCCAATACAGGGTCCTCCTTTAGGTATGGACATCGATCTTGCAGGTTACGGACAGGTTGACGATGATGATATGATAGAGGTTGTTGATGAGACATCAGGGTTAGGTTATGAGTGGGAGGAGTCTGTTCCTCATTCTTTAGCATACGGGTCTACATCAGAGTCATTTTCACAGCCTATAGAGTTCGAGAGTGTTGTTCCTCAAGTTGCAGTTCCAGATCAGACAGAGACATCCACATCAGTTCATGTAGAGATACCACCATCTACAGTAGCCGGGCCCTCTAGGCCCGCAGATCGTCCACATTCACCTGACACCGAGCCTATACCGACGGTCGGTACCATTCGCCGTTCAGCTATACCAGTACTTGCGTCACGACCTACCTAGCCTTCATTCATCCATATAGGTTACGCCCTGTTGGGGCAGTCATGATGTACACTCCTCGCAAGTGTGACACCCCGAAACTTTCGGTAAAACTTTTATCAACTCTCATTATCGTACAATACATTTAACTTTTATTATCATA
>WOUH02000045.1:2606767-2624648 GCA_009936405.2 Stevia rebaudiana | reverse complement strand
TGTCTTCATCTTACCCCCCTCAGACCCTACCTTTAGGTGGGATATACTGAGTACGATGATGATGATGATGATGATGAGTTGTTTCAACTCTTTCGGTTGTTCCAAACTCCTCGGTTGTTCCTAACCATGTTGATATTCATGTTTTAAATCTGAATCAATATTAATAACTCATAGAAGAAGTTAAAACAATTGTTGATAATTCATCTCATGCACCATAACCTATATCAAAGTTTATGGTATGTAGATAGTGGAGATTCTAGATACATGACAATATGTAAAGCTTTACTATACAACTTCAAATCTAAATGTGGAGGTTATGTATCCTTTGGTATTGGTGCAAAAGACTGGTTCAAATCTGAAAGTGAAGGCTCTCTGAAACTCAAGTAAACTTCTACAGAGAGAGAAAGAGCACCATTTAAGAGATCGGGTCTTATCTTTAACTTTTAGACGTAGGGTTTCTAAGATATTTACATTTGCATCCCTTGTGAAATATTATTTGCAACACTTTTGGCCTTATTTGAGATAGATACACTCCTTTGGTATTCTTTAAGGGTGTTCAAAAAAATATAATTACGAAACCAAAACCGAACACAAATCATCCCAAATTTCGGATAATTCGGATATTGATTTTAACAACTTTCGGATATTTCAGATATTCCATACATTTTTTTCAGATATTTTAGATATTTAAGATATTTTGGATATGCAAAATAAAAATCTTGTGTCTTTTTTAGTACATGAAATCATAAATAGTTTTTTTGGGTATCCGAATCCAAAATTTGGGATATCCAAAGCTCGGAAACTTCGAATGTAGGTTCGGATATTTGAAAATAACTATCATAAACATTCATATATCTGAAACTTTGAATATCCGAACTTAACACCCCTAGACTATAACTTATATGCATACATTTAGCCAATTAACAACTGTTTACATAAAAAGTAAATAAATCAACTATAAAATCTCCTAGTTCTTGAATTCAGTTTGGCAGATTCGACCGATCCAACAAGTGAACCTTTACGACATCCACTAAACCTTTACAAGAACTAGCTCATTGTTCGGTCTGTTTTAAACATTGTAAGCAACCACTCAAGCCTTAATTGTGGTGGTTGCGGCGATGTGGTTTAGGACTTAGAGTTTAAAAAGCCTGACGATGATCGCGGTAGAGGAAGATGATGCCAGTGTTACTACTGGTGAAGGTAGGAGGTTACTAGTTGCTAGTGGTGTTGACCGTCGAGTTGGGCGGTTTGGTGGGAAGAACCAACTAGTCTTTTGATTAATTGTCCATAGAGTTCCTCTACTAATTTATATTAAATTACATAAGTATATACTAGAATCATTTAACAAAAAAAAAAAAATCTTGTGTTGGTGAGTTAGAACTATAAGGGAGAATGTAAATCTGAAAGCAAAATGACACTTTGATCAAGCCACAAGGAAAAACAAAGTTCGGTAATCATACATAAAACTGTTGCTCATTTTATTTTTTTCTAAAATCATAAACTTAAAACACGGTTAAAGTAAACAAAAACGAGCAGAGTTAATAACACCAGAAATCAGAATCAGAATGAGAATAAAACGCTACAATCGCAATGTTGAATTATAATTGAGAAAAATGGTTGTGATGAAAACAAAGAAATACATATTGAAAAGAGTATTAGAAGCTGCATACCCACCCCTAGTATTTTGATTCACATTACACAATTCACCATTATCTCATATGTTGCTGCAAAAAATAACTCCGTCTGTCTACCCAAAAGAATGACAATCAAAACATATCCACACACTAGGAACAAGAAACACCACTACCAAATTAAGATCCTCTTTCCTCATCAATAAGAACCCATTGGGGGCATCCCAAATGGAGGCATTGGCGGCATTCCCATTCCACCCATCGGTGGTGGCGGAGCAAATCCGCCACCCATGCCAGGTGGAGCAGGCAGTGCAAGTGGCAGCAGTTGAGCATACATATTCTGCAAACAACAATTGTCTTAGAAATGAACAAGCAAAAAATCAAAGGAAAAATTAGAAAACAGACCTGTTGTTTAACGATATCCTGCTCCTCGTTCTCCTTAGCTTTGCTTTCTTTAATTGCTTCTATTTTGTCCTTGATAAGTTCATCAACCTTACCCGTATATTCACGGATAAACTGCAACAACAAAACAAAAAAAATATAATTATAAAACGAGTGTTGTCATCTTCGAACCATAAGAATAATATAACAATCATTGTTGTGGTTAATGCGATGTGATTAAATGATGCGCTCATAAAGAGCACATAATGCTCTGATACATGATGTGGCACATCAAGCAGTTCCATGAGTTTTGATCAAATTAGACCATGGATTAAATGAATCTAACCATTGATTGACCAATGACCATGGATTAAACAAATATTACCAAAGAGGACGAAAATGTTTAAATGTTAACTTTTAAAATTATGTTAAAATTTTATTTTAGTATTTTTTTATAGCAAACGCTGTGCCGCGCGTGTATCGCACAATGCACATCACGCATCGACATTTTGGGTTCAAAATGCCTTGCAGCACCACAGCTTTTTTAAAACCAAGGTCGAGAGATGAATAAAAAATGTAGACGACTCACCTGAAGCAGATACGGGAATGCAAAATCGATCATGTTGTTTAACCAAGCTAGCTCGAGAGCAACATCCGGACGGATCAGATCGTAACAAACAAAGAGACAGGAAGCGAAGCATTCCTTCTTTCCCTGCACAAGCAATGAGTGAGATCATGACCAAACGGCCACTATAAAATTTGAATCTCACAGAAGGATTGAAAAAGTTTCCTACCTGCTCAATGAAATAAACAAGCAACTCTTCAGCAAGCTCACGGTCCCCAGATTGTGAAGCAGTCTCCATTGCATCCTTGTAAACCTTGTCTTTTTTAGACAGTGCGATCGATTGCTTCCATCTACCGGCTTTTTTGTAAATATATGCAGCCACACGCCTCATCTCAAGAAGCTCGTGTTTCTCAATCTGCCAAAACAAAGCAGAGGATATGAAATTTAACTTGCACATGAAAAGAAACGCGATAAAAAGGTAAAAATGTAACTGAACCCACCTTCTGTGCAAGACCGATCTGATCAAAGTTATCATGCAAATCAATAGATTCACGCAGTCTGTCATAATCTTCCTCTTCAACGTATATTTCATTCAATGCCTCATTCACAGCAGATACATTATTGCTTTGAACAGCTACCATATATGGTTTGACTAGGGGAAGTTGACCAGCCTGTAAGATTTGTAATGTCAGAATATAATTTTAGTAAAAACAAAATAAAGAATTGATTACAGGTATGGGTACTAAGGGTTTGAAGTATCAGGTTGGCGTTTTATACTTTCAATCTTGTAACGAGTTTGGATATTATGGCTAACTTCCGTAACGGTTCTCTGCTAAATTAAAAAGGTGAAATGATGTTTCGGTTACCCTAATTTAACTAAAAAGTTAACGGAAGTTTGCCTAAAATACCCAAACTCGTTATAAAATTGAAAACAATCAAGTCAAACCTGTTAGTTACTTTAAACTCTTAATATCCAAACATGTTAGTCCATCTGTGTAATTAACTTGAAAAAAGAATATTATTTATTTCTAAGTGTAGCACATACCTTACGCATGATGTCGACAACACGAGTGTGGTCAACACGTAGTGCAAGGACATTAAGAACATCATTAATAAGGTCAGGGTGTTCTTCTAGGTAGAAGTGAACCGCTTTGTAGTAGAGCTCAACATTTGCCAATTTAACTGCAATATCTTTAAACTGCATATGATCCCAAGCATCTGGGGAGTGATTCATGACGGTAGAAGCAGCGTTGTCAAACTCATCATACTGGATGTATAAATAAGTAAGTTCTTTCCAGTGTTGTTGCTCATCACAAGCACGGATTAGCTTTGGAATGTTGAGACGGGTTGAGAAGAGTTTTATGTGCTCCATTAACTTATCATGGCGGTATCTGGCGTAAAGGACACCAAGCTCGGTGAAGATACCCATGTGGGCCCGTTCTAACCCTAGACCGCTCTCCATTAGAGATATTAGCTCATTAAAGCATCCTCTGTTCTGATAGTATTCACTCACCTCTTCCAGATCATCCACCTACAAATATTAAATAAACACTTTAGTTAACAGTCATGGTGAGATTCTAAAAGTGTCCAGAGACTGGATTATGAATCTAAGGTACAAGCATTCATAGCTTAAAACTTGTAGAGTAAGGTGGCAATTTCAACCCATTTACTTGTGTCCATTTCAGTCATTGTTTGCCTCTAAGGGGTCAATGTCCAGAAAAAAAGCAATGAATAAAAACAACATATGTAAACATATGGGTTCAACAGTTCTCCCAAATTGTCTTTTTAATGCATAAAACTTTCAAAAAATTTATTCAAAACCTGGCTTCCTATGAAATAAATCAATCACTAATAATCACTTGAAGTATTTTTCTATAGTCAAATTGGTGGGTACTGAAATAATATTACTCTGTAATCATATTTGAAACATATTTGGCTTTATCTTGAAAAAGGTTATCAACTATACCCAACATGCAACCCGTTTTGCACATTACTCGTTTTGGCCACACAAGAGTTTAAGACAATTGATAACATTCAACAAATACTATATATAAAACAGGTAAAAGTAGTTACCTGCACAATAATATTGAGCCCACATATCTGAGCCAAACGGAACTCCTCGGCATCAACACATGCGAAGCAAACTTCTTTCCAAGTTTTGGCGCTATTTGCTTTACGAGCAGCATCGACAGCACCTTGAAACTGTTGGAGCCTCACAAGTGTGACAGCAAGCTTAGCCCAGTTGGAGATAAATGCATATATAATCTTGGCAGCTTCATACAAAGCCTCATCAAACAAACGATCACCAACATTATGTAAATTGGCAACATTTGGCATAAGAATAAACTCCTCAATGTCACTCAACCTCTCAATCTTTGCATACGCATAAATAAGCTCACTGTCCACCTTTGGCTCCTTTATCTTGTTTCTCACCATTAGAAGATACTTAACCAAATCAGGGTAACAATCTGTGTCTTCAGAAGCACGAATAACATCCAAGAACTGAGTAGCATCATCCGCACGGATAAACGACTCAATTGCATCACTCACCAGTCCTTCCCTGAGTTGAGCTTTAGCCACCTGACTCCAAACCGCATCTTCTTCAACGCGGAATGCAAATTCAACAGCACGATCTATGCTTTGGATGTTATCCAACAAAACATTGACTGCTTCAACGTTTAAGTTGAATTTCTTGAATATCGCAAATGCTTCTTCATAAAGTTGTGCTTCTACAGCCACCTCTCCAACTGCAGGTCCATCAAAGTTGTCCAAACGGTTGATATAATCCATAACGCGTGACGGATCTGCTTTAATAGCGGTCAAGATAAGCAGGTTTTGTAGATTGAAGTTCCCGCTAAAAGCAGAGTTTTGAAGGACGATTTTCTCAAGGAGTTCAATTAGTTCATGTGGAAGATCAGCAGTCATGAAAGCTTTAACAGCAGCGGAAACCTGTTCAGGGCTCTTGCTCTCTGGTAAAGCAGTAGAAACAACTTGATCAATGAGTTGCCTTCTATATTCATTCTCTGGGTTTAGAACCTTCTCCCATAGATCACCATCCATCCTCTCCACAACATATCTAATACAAAAATTATTAAAGTGTTAGTAATTATATACAAAATGCAAGTTTATAACCTTTACAAATTATTGATAAACGATCAATTTTGAAACAAAAATATTAGCAAAAAAGGAAAAGTTGCGTTTTCTGGAACCTAAGTAATAAAATTAATATTAAATGAAACAGGTGTGGTACCTTGCTTGCAATTTGAAGAGAGAATTTTTGCTTGTGACGTTAATAAGCTCATCATCACATTGGCCTCTGCGATAAGCAACAACAGCAAGGGTAGGATCGCGCTTCTCACAGTACTTTCCCACAACACGCGAGTCATAGTAAGGGTTGGTGGTAAGGAAGTGCTCTGGGTTGTTGTTGCTATCGATGATAATCTTACCCAAAGCGTTATGAACATGGACATCTTGACTTCCTTCACTCACAAGATGCTCCAAAAACTGAGTCAGCAGCCGAAGTCGATTCCTGAAAACCACAAAAAACAAATATACATAAAAACATACATACTCAATTTTATTTTTAGGATCATTTCAGATTTAAGAACTGGGCGAAAACCAATCAATATTTTAGGTTTTCTAAATTTTGAATTTTCTATATACAGTTAGTTATGTTTAAGTATATAAAAAACTATGAAATTATTTTTCTTCATATTCTTTTACTTTATTATTTTTTTTACCTACGCATGTGTATGTAATATAAACTACACATGAATTGCATATTGATAAGTGATATGCGAAAATTTTATGTATCATAGAGGGTTGTCAGCAAGACGTGGTGGGGAACACAAACACTGGTAAAGCGCTTGAACAATAACTTTATGAAGTATCATACAGGTATGAAGATTTAATAAAAAAATATAAAATAATATATGAAAATATAAATAATTTATGGTATTTATAATCATTATTATTCTTTTGTATCTAATCACATAATTCAAACTCATAAAAGACAATTTTGCCCCCTAAACTCCTGAAAGTTTTTGTAAAAACACAAGCATGTCCCAAATGTATTATAATTTATAATATGGTATAGATAAAAACTTTGTTCACTACTTTTTGTTTAATTAATAGCGACAACAAAAAAAACGCGTGATTGATATAAGTTTTTGTAATCCTGAAGATATTTTATAGATTCTGAAATGATCTTCACCATAAAAACTAACATAATGCACATAAAACAAAACTAAGCAAATTAAAAACCAACCTCTTTTCACATTCATCAACTAGAGGCTCAACCGGGAGCAGAGAACGAACTGACAAGATCAAACCTTTGATGAAATCTTCAGGGCACTCATCATCTAGAAGCTGTCCTACAACTTGTGGAGCATTCCCTGGATTGACCTACACAGATGCCACATAAGCCCTTAGATTTCAAACCCTAGTAGATAAATTACTAATGAACTCTTTGTGAGATATCATACCTTTTGAACATAACCTTCAATATACCGAAGCATGTTGTTGGTATACAGGTAGTGAGTGAGATCTGGAACAAAACCAAAGCGATCACAAACATTGATCAACGGCCTCGCGTCAGGAAGCTTGGCTTCCATTAAAAAGTTCTTCGCCTTTTCTGCATCATAGAAATTTGATTCCCTTGTTACGCGTTCAACCTCCTTAATTTGACCTGTCTTTGCAGCCGCCTCAATGTACTTGAAGTGTATGTCAGGATCCTCACTGTGATGTGAAAACATTTTATAAAAAATGTTGGTAAATGCAAGTGCCGCACAAAACAACATATCCAAAAGCTAGAAGTAACATCATTTGCATACACTCTGGAACATGTAAATAAGATTACCTGGAGCTCAGATATGATCCAAGAAAGAAGTAAAGTCCTTCATATGATTTAAATTGCTCAAAAAGTTTAATACATGCTTCAACGCCAAGTTGCTCAGCGTATTCCTTTGCAACCTACAATCCATGCAATAATATGAGTCATCGACTGTGACTTTCAAATGATATTTGTTTATATAGAAAACGATGCAGTGTTACCTGAACAATTATCTGAAGATTTCCTCTCAAATTAACCAGTAAAAGATCCTTCATGCACTCAAGTGCCCATTCCTTTGATAGAGTTCCAAAAAATTCTACAAGAGACTGAAAAAAGGAAGCTAGTTCGTATCATTACCATCCCTACTAAATGTCACCAAGTACACAAACTGAGAAAAACAAACCTGTGGCTCTATAGCATGAGTGTTCACAATGACACGTTTGATATCAGGCAATTCACTGTAATGCTGCAAAAAAAATAAAAAAAGTTTTAATCAAGTAAGTGATCCAGATTTGAAAGGAAAATATAAAAGTATCTGAGCTTTAGCCAACCTGAAGGGCTCGGACATAAAGACCTGCTTTCTCACAAAGTTGAGCAATCCGAGGGCGATCATAATGACTGAACATACCATTAGCTAATATCGCATCAGCAACATTGGGGAATGTTACAAGGTTGATTTCAAGGACCTGTGTAAGTTATAATAAATAAATTGGTAAGTGGGGCTGATCTTAGATACACAAATAGCATTTCAAAATCAGCTAAATGTAACCTTGGTTTGGAGGTGAGCATGCTCTGGCAAATTGGGCTTCAGAACATCCAAGAGAAAAGCTGTCGCCTCACGTATTAAGTTCCTCTGAATAAATTGGTTATAAAAGTTTTAATCTTGACATTATAATTTGCTTGCAAGGGAATAATAATAATAATAATAATAATAAAGATGGTGAGACATGCCTGAAGGAAAAGATCCGTAATTGTGTTGTAATCAACAGGACAACCTCCTTCCATTTGTGACATCATTAAAGCAAAATTAACAGCTCCCTGTAAAAAGCAACAATGTTAGCAATGTTACTTCCATGCACTTACTAATGGCAGCCCAAAAAAGATTATTAAGAACACACATTTTTGTCAAATAATTTTCTATATCAATTAAGAGAATGTGAATTCATAGATTAACATAAAACATCTTGCTATACCTGCGGGTCTGTACGAAGAATTGTTTGCAGAAGAAACAAATAATCAGGTGAATACCCAACCTGCGTCAATACAGAAAATAACTTATAAAAATTTGTTTTGAAATGAAGTGCACTAAAACTCTATTAAATAGAAAAGCATAATATATGCAATGATAGTACCTGCTTGGAGTAAATAAGTATTTTGTCAAACTCCCTTCGCTCAGCAAAAGCTGCAACAACTTTTGGGGTCGCTCTTGCTTTAATGTAAATTTTCAATGCAAGATCGTTGTCCACCGTCTACAAATCAAGAAAGAAACTTAGTATAAAGAACAACAGAAGCTGAAGTAAACCTAAAACAATTTAAAATTTTATACTTGATACCTTCACAAGGTCTCCAAGTTCCTCACTACATTCCAGCTTGTCTTCAGCTAACCAATTTTCTAAAAGATTCTTCTTGTTTTGGTTGACAACTAAGCGAGATAGTTCCAAAGATTCAAAGGCATTCAGCTTTCCTTTTGTCAGAAGGGTCCCAAAGTACTGCAGTAATGGTGGTGTTTGTCCAGCTTGCACAGGCACACTCTGCAATGAAATAAAAAAGGTTAAACTCTTAAACAAGGTTAAACAAATGAAAATAGTTCTAACACAATAGCTAGTTATATGAAATTTGGAAAAACAATTATACCTGAAATTTTGCAACTGTATCTGGTGTACGGAGTATGCCTTGAGGAGATTCTGCAGCAAGCTCAGCAGCTTCTTTGTATTTAGTTTGAGCAAATAATTCTTGGAAACGTTGAACAACCTGAGAAACATATATATCATTTTAAAAAAACTGTAGCTTTTGATACCTAAAAATAAAAAATTATAAAAAAATAACTGGCAAGATGATGTAACATTAAAACTGAATGTAAACTTCAATCACACTAATGATGCTACTTAACAAAATCAAAGCAAGAATACCCAATAACACAAGACAACTTAGAAAGATTAAGAGAATTATCCATATCTCTATAACTTAAAAACTCGCCATTTTTGAAATTTGTCTCTGTATTTCATTTAGCCTGCCACATCTCATTCTCCATTTCACTCACAGAAACTTATAGAGATGGTGAATAGTGGATCTCTATATTTAAAGAATCACTATTCACAACACTCCATATTTTAGAGACAGATGGAGTGGAGATTCTGATCAAGAAACACTTGTAGAGATGGTGAATAGTGAATCTCTCTATATTTAGAGAATCACTATTCACAAAACTCTAAATTTTAGAGACAGAGATGGAGTAGAGATTCTGATTGAGATACAAAATACAAGAATCCTCCAAATTTAAGAGATGAGGACAGAAAAGGAGAATCAAACATTTATAAGAAAGAATATCGTTTGATGGGAAGTTTACCAAATTCTCTGCACCAGGAAGGTTTCCTCGTTTGGCAAGATTGACAGCAAGCTCCAGGTTGTTTAACTGCAATAACACACATCAAATTCTTTCTTATAAATGAGCATATCAATAACTGATGAAAAAAACATGAAAACTTACCTGTCCACTAACAAAAGGCACGATTGTCGCTTCATTCACGGTAGCAAGTAAAACCTGTCCGCGTCTATTAACAGCATAAAAGCCGCCAACTGATGAAGCTTCAGATGTCAAGAAAATTGGATCGGGGCTTATTCTGTTTCTATAAACTGCAGTAGCGGTTTCAAGATCATAAACAAAAAGAAGGCCCAGCTTGGTGATGACATATATCAAGCCATACTTGTTGGATATCTACGTATTTAAAAATAAATATGTTAGATCAGATTGTATTTTCATTAATTTAGAGACAACAAAGACTAAAGAAGTACCTGCATAGCAACTGGAAAATCATCTGCAAAGTCAGGAGGGAAAAAGAGATCTGCTTGCTTCTTCGTGAAGGAGGGCTTCCCTGCACATTCAATTTCAATTGATAAACAAGAAGAATGGAGACATAGAAATGAAAAATAAATAAAAATAAGAAAAAAGAAACTGTGGTGAATGAAAAGACATGTGCAGATGATAGAACCTGGTTGTGCACCAAGCTCAATGACATGCAGCTTTGATGTAACTTGTCCAGCATTAGAGCTTTTCGTTGCAAAAGAAATAAGAATTGAAGGATTCTCATTTCCTGGAAGCTGCACAAGACAAAATAATGTGTGATCAATATTTATGGCACCAATTAATATGAGATTTTCAGGTTTGATATAAAGAAAGAAAAATTTGTACTTTCAAGCTGGCAAATGATGCTGCGTGTGCTTCAAGAGCTTGACTTCGCTGCTGATCAACAGAAAAAAGCTGCATGTTTCCCTTGACCAACTGTGGTCTCTGTTAATATTAACAACAGGGACGCGTTATAACAGATGGAAAGTCAGCAAACAGTCTACTGCGAAGAATATAATAAACTATCCACTGAAAACCAAGTGATAAGAATATAGTATAAAGTACCAATGATGAATATGATTTCCTATGTAATCATATATAACTAAAGAATAACAACAGACCTCAGGTGATCCAGGGGCAATTCCAATCAAAACCAACCACTTCTCAGATGGATCACATTTGTAATTAATTATCTGATTGTTTGATAAATTGGCTGTCCTATCAAACATCTTCACAGGTTCAGAGTCACCTGTATAGAAAGAGATCAGGGGACCATGTTTAAAACTTAAAACTTCCATATTACATATGTTACAACCTAAGAAATAAAATGACCACCTCACTCCAGGAGAAAAATAAAAGAGGAAATATACCTTCAATTGACCAATGATATACTGAGGTCTGGGTTACCATGCCCAACATCTTAGGGGTTATCCACTTCCAAAAGACAACCTGAAAAAAAAAATTGTTGTGAAGTCACTAAACGTAAGTGTCCGCGAAAAGAAGACGAAAAGTTCATATCATTGAATGATATTATATATAAACTTGTCACCTGCTCAGGCATTTGATGAGATTTCATTTTAGCTTTCATCTCAATATTAAATATCTGTAGATGATCTTGAGTTGTCCCAGGAAGTTGAGCTGCAAGAAGATTTTTTACTGTTGATTAGCTATAAGCTAAAGCTGACTCACTGTTTATCTAAAGAACTTATTAAGATTTGCATCTTGATTGGTAAATTTTTCTGTAGTAGCATCAACAACTTTTTTTATATTACACTGTTTTCAAATAGATGGCATGATTACAGTTCCCTAGTTTTGTGTTTTGCTATCCTTCAGATCATGCCTGCAACAGTAAATTATTTAACAATACAAGGGACACAGCACATACAAGCATGTCAGTGAACCATGATTCTCCTATAGTCCTATTATTTGATCAATAGAAGTAAGATGAAACTAAACTGGATTAGAAATCAAGATTATCATTTCCAGGAGACTGGAGATTCAACATTATAAGACGGCACACAAGTTGAGTTAAAGTAGACAGCATGAACAAACGAATTGATTCACAACTTCATGACCTAATAAAGAATAAATTGTACCTTTCAAAGCCAGGATCTTAGAAATTGGATTCATAAGAGCCGAGTCAGCAGTAATTGGCCTCCTTAGTGGCTGCATTGGCATGTTCATGTCGATGATCACCACACTATTTTGAGGTGATGTTTCACGAACACATATAAACTTATCAGACTCCATCGTTACATTGGTAAATGTAATGAACTTTGGATCGATCCCTATGCTCGGCAACTGCAACAACATCATAAATATCAAAATCAAATCATGAAGCCTGTGCATAAGTAGATCACCATCCAATATACTCTGAAAACATATCCATCATTCGATTCCACAGATCTGGAAATATACTACGCAGAAGTTCATTATATCCAAATCTTAACAATACGAGAATGGAATATACAGCAAAATATCACTTCAAGTAAGATTAACCCCATAATAAACCGAATTGAGCAAGTCTTTCAGAATTATCGAAGTGCGATTCTAGTTTTAGAACAACGATTTAGAGAATTATACCAGAAAAATATATGCATCTGTAAATCTATCAAATCTAAACAAATTCACTATGTAGAAGTCTAAAAGGATACAGAAATGACTAAATTGCGTAAAGAGGTCTAGGTTTCGGACAACAGGATTACGAATCTATCAATCTATCAGTATAAAATGAAGCTAGGTTTTATGAAGAGAGGGATATATACCGTAAGTGCTTCTTTCATGGTTATCGGTGCGTTAGCTGCCGCCATGGTGACGGAGAGAGATCAAACCACGATGGATCAGATGCGGTTAAGATCTATTACGGATTTGATTTGATTTGAATTGATCGACTCGCCACTCGGTGAGAATTATCAGCCACCGGAGAGAGAAAAGCTGAAGGTGATCTCTCGTGAGTGAGAGATCTAGAGAGAGAAAGACAGAGGGGACGAAGGAGTTGTGGAGAGTTTGTATAGTGGAAATTCTTAAAGGCAACCACTTGAACAAAATAACACAGCGACAGTGAAGATGCCTTCGATGGAGAAAATAGTGATGCATTTCGCTTTTTATCTTTTTATTTCGTTTAATTAATTAGACATATTGTTACCATGCTTCACAAACTAACAGAATTAAATACTTACTTTTGAGAATTTATATACAAAATTAAATACTTACTTTGAGAATTTATATGTTTGAAGTTTATGATTTAAATTTATTATAATTCTAGTTTATTATAATTTTATAACAGCTTAGAGTGTAAGATTATTAGACGTTAAATTTTTTGTTAAGTTTCGTAATATGACGACTAAAGACTGTTTGACAACTTCTGAATATGTCAGTACGGAACTAGTAAGATATCTGAATCATTAAGGTGGTGTTTGTTTTTTTAAACGTCTGTGCAGGCTCTTATATCTGCGCCGCACAGACCACGCGCATACATTGTTATCTGCTGACTAGACATTGTTATCTGCAGACTGTTTGTTTTTTCGAGGATGTTTCATTAAAAAAATGTCTACGTAAGCTCTTCTTGGTGAAGACTTAGCCCAGCCACTTCTAAGGTCTGCAGAGATCTGTAGAGAGTTAAACACCACCACTCATTGTCCACCACCACCACCACCCACTGTCCACTACCACCATCTACCATCGTCCGCCACCACCACCATCTACCATCATCCGCCACCACCACCATCCACCAACACCGTCTACCACCGTCCACCACCACCGTCTACCACCACCGTCCGCCACCACCACCGTCTACCACCACCGTCTACCACCACCGTCCACCACCACCCACCAACCACCGTCCACCACCACCACCGTCTACAACCACCACCATCGTCCACCACCACTGTCCACCACCCACCGTCCACCACCACCCACCCCGGTCCACCATCACCACCGTCTACCACCACCACTATCCACCACCATTGTCCACCACCCAGCACCACCCACCGTTTACCACCACTGTCCACCACTAGCCACCACTAGCCACCACCGTCTACCGCCACCACCACCCACCATTTACCACCACCGTCCACCACCATCACTGCTGTCTACCACCACCATCACCATTGTCTACGACCACCACCCCACCACCGTCTACCACCACCACCACTCAATGTTTACTACCACGCACGGTTTACCGTAACCGTCTACTGTCAGCACCGTTCATACACCACGACCAGTTTATTTTAGCAGTCTACAGACATTAAAATACAAACAGACTTTTTCTTGTAGACTAAAGAGGTTTTGTCCACATCTTTTTCTGAAGATGTTTGCAGATGTGGTTCGCAGACTGCAGACATTTTACCTCTACAAACACAAACAGCACCTAAGTGCTGAACCAATAAGATGTCCGAACCATTAAAATCCAGTATAATTCTAAACGGTTTAGAGGCAAATGTCCGACCAATTTAGATAAGAGGTCTTAACTATTCAGACTCAGTATAAATCCTAACCATTCAGAGGCAAATGTCTGAATCATCTCGCGAAACAAACAACCTGAACCATTAAGTGTTGAAGCATTAAGAGATCTGAAATATTAAAAGTCATATTAAGATCTAAACAAATGGCCCCTGCTATTCTATGATATATTATTTTTGTAACTTATGTAGAAGTTATTACCAAAAGGATACTTGAGCCGATGATATAAAGGTGTTTAATGTGTATGTTTTTTAAATTATGTTGAGGGTTCTAGTCTTATAGCATACAAAAAGATGGAAAAATTGTTGTTAAGAAAATCGATGAAAATAAAAGACAAAGAATTAAAAATTAAGATGAAAAGTTAGTTAATTTTACAAATTTTACAAATTCACAATAGTAAACACGAATTAGTTTGGCTTAGGCATGGAAATAAGAATTTAATCGTGTTGATCAAGCAAACATGTCAAAATGGAGACTGAGTATTGATCGGCTAACCCGATCCCCACACTAAGCCAAACTAGGCTCGTAAAAAACGGGATAAAAAAGTCCCCATAGTAAACAAACAATATAACAAGAATTTTTCACCAATAATTCAAACAATAGTCATTCAATTTCAATTCAGATCAATCATCGAGCCTAAACAAACAATTAATTACTATGTGCGACTAAATTTACAAATTACACATGGCAAAATAAATCAATTTTGCAATTTGCACAATTACCGACTCGATACACTAAATCAAAGACTCGCATCAAAATCAAAAGACTATATACGACTCAATATACACAATCGACTCAATTCATGCAGCTCAATCAAATATTTTAGCATTTAAGCACCAAATTGTAACTTGCTAGCTAACCCAACTCAATTTACAAACTTAAGTTCACTCAAATTACAAACCGACTCAATACGTGACAAAAAAACGACTCGTTAAACGAATATAGATACCGAAAATCGCTTGGACGGTGTGGAGAAAGCCGGAAGAATGAGAAGCGGGTATGGTGGCGATATGTCGCATAGATAATCAAACGAATGAACCTTAAAAACAAACGTTAAACAACTACGATGGTTGAATGGAAACCGAGCCCCGAATCGTGCAAGGAGGCCATTAAGGATTTGGAATCCAATAAATGGCTCGATGCAATGAATGCCGAGATTCAATCGATGTATGAAAACCATTTATGGGACTTGGTTGAACGTCCTCTCGAATGTCGGACTGTAGGATGTAAATGGATCTTCAAGAACAAGGCCAA
The DNA here is from genome assembly GCA_009936405.2 of Stevia rebaudiana. NCBI lineage: Eukaryota > Viridiplantae > Streptophyta > Magnoliopsida > Asterales > Asteraceae > Stevia > Stevia rebaudiana. The sequence goes on along the minus strand of WOUH02000045.1, from coordinate 2,608,962 downwards.
CATGGATGGTAAAGTATAAACCTATAAAGCAAGGTTGGTGGCAAAAGGTTTCACTCAGATTCAAGGGATTGATTATGAGGAAACATTTTCACCAGTAGCCATGCTTAAATCGATTAGAGTCTTACTTGCCATAGCTGCATATTATGACTATGAAATATGGCAAATGGATTTCAAAACCTCATTCTTGAATGGACATCTTACAGAAGATGTCTATATGATGCAGCCTGAGGTTTTGTGGATCCAAATAGACCTAATAAGGTTTGTAAGTTAAATAAATCCATTTATGGATTGAAACAGTGATCTCGGAGTTGGAACATTCGTTTTGATAAGAAAATCAAAGAGTTTGGTTTTATCAGAATTGAGGATGAACCATCTGTTTACATGAAGGCAAGTGGGAGCTATACTACTTTCTGATCTTATATGTAGATGCATACTGGTCATTGGAAACAATATTCCTATGCTAAAAGACGTAACTTCTTGGTTAAGCAAATATTTCGCAATGAAAGATCTTAGAGACGCTGCTTATATTTTGGGAATAAAGATCTATAATGATAGATCGAAACGACTTATTGGGTTGAGTCAAAGTACATACATTGATAAAGTCCTAAGACGTTTCTCAATGCAAGAATCCAAGAGAGGGAACTTGCCCATGGCACGTGGTACAATACTTTGTAGTAACCAATCTCCTATAACAAACAAGGAGAAGAAGAAAATGGAAAGAGTTCCTTATGCTTCGGCAATTGGTTCAGTCATGTATGCCATGTTATGTACTAGACCAGACTTATCATTCGCTTTGAGCATAACAAGTAGATGTAATAACCGTACATTTTTCGGGTACGTCTTTAACTTAGATGTACGTACATTTATACGTATTATGATAAATACGTGAACTACGATCTTAATTGTTTATATTTAGATATATATATATATATATATATATATAGTACTCGTCTAAATAGACGACGACGCAACGTACGAGGTTCAATTTGTAAATAAATTAAATCACGACATTAGACGTGATAAACTGGTACATTTATTGAGTGAACTGATTTAAACATAAACGGATAATAAAACCCTTTCGCACTGAACGCCGGGTATCCGTATAACTAAAACGCGAACAAAGAACGTCGGCAATTGTACGATTGATTAAGTGATCCGTTCGGTAAAACCACGCGTCACGACGACATGCATGTGTACACGGGAACCTCTCGGCTACGCATGGGAACCCCTCGACGGAACTGGGCCTCTCGGCCGTCCCGATTGAACCCTCTCGACGTCCCATATCAATCCCTCGATGGTTAGGGAGTTCTCGGCAACAAAATGGGTACCCTCTCGATGGTGTGGAGCCCCTCGATCACACCACGATCCAGTCTCGACCACCCCTCGATGAAACATTGCATGGGATCTCGATGAAACATTGCATGGGATCTCGATGAAACATTGCATGGGATCTCGATGGATTATGAATAGATCTCGATGGAATCTCGAAGAGACCTCGATGGCCTCTCGATCCCAGCCACTATTTGCTCTCGACCACACTTCGATCACATCTCGATGGCAGCCACCATTCATCTCGATCCAGCTCTCGACCAGCTCCACGATCCAGCTCTCGATGGCAGCCACTAACTCCCTCTCGATGATCTTTAAACAGCCTCTCGATGACTTTTAAACTCCCTCGGCCACCCTGCATGGTTCATCTCTCGTCAACACCACCATACCCTATCTAATAAACAAATGGATAAACCATACGCAAATCTTAACAACTCCACTAATGAGTATGGAACTTTCAAAGATATACATATCACTTCACCTCAAATCATTCACAACTTTTCTCATTTTCATTCTGCCGAGACCCTTTTTCTCTCAAGTTTCTTCATTGTGTTCTTCATCATTTTCAAGGATTTTCATCACCAATCATCGCCATTTTTAAGCATGTAAGTGTTATTTTGTTATCTCTTCTCATAAGAACCTCAATCTTATGGAATTCTAACCATTTCGTGCCAACCTTTTAGTGGTCCTTTGAAGAATTCGGGTGTTTAAATCGGTGATTTTATATCAAGAGTTTGCCTTCTCAAGTGTAATTTATCATCATCCTTAAGTTGGTATCATTTCTAATCCTTTTCATTTTATAAATTTCAGTCGTATTTGGTCAAAAACATCAAAGACAAGGGCTAAACAACATGTTAAAAACACAT
>WOUH02000045.1:2573618-2586091 GCA_009936405.2 Stevia rebaudiana | reverse complement strand
TTTTATTGCTTCTTTTGGTTTTTAATAAGTGCTTAAGGTATGTGGAGGCGACAATGGAATCATATTTGGACATGGTTATTTATGTTGAGGTGGTTTTAGTTCGTCGACTAATTTAAAGCCTTAAGATTTAGACGCATCACCACCACCTTATCCACCGGCCAGTGTAGGAGGTGCGCTTAAAATTCGTATGTAGAATAATGGTTGGGCATGGGATACAGGAATGAGGTCAAAACGGGTCATGTATATGAAAGATATAGTTCCTTTGTTTAAGAGAAAGACACAAACGATATAAGTAAATTAGGCCAAAAAGTCATTAAGATTTTCGTATACACTCTGAATTTATAACTCCATCTATTCAAAATATGTAATATGTTTATCATTTATCATCTAAACCTGACATGCCCCAAAACTTCTTTTTATATCCATACTGTTTTGATTAAATAATATGAGTTACATTGTTCTATAATTGTAAATTCCATTCTTTTAATTATGTATTGAAAGCCATTGTAGACTGCAAAGTTTCAAGTAATAGTATAGCTATCTCTGCTTTAATGGTTCGCGTTTTGTTCAGGATTTCTGATTCTATATGTCATATTGTTTGTTGAACTTGGTTTCCTTTTGAGAGCATATTTGTTTTATTTTTTCTTAGAGCTGAATTTGATTCTTAAACAAAATAACCTACGACCCTAAACTTAACACATAGACGTCTGTAGACCAAGCATACCGTAAAGCGTCACTTGCTAACACAAATTACTTAACCCCGGGGCAACGCCCGGTTTAGAAGTTTCTAGTTTGGATTAAACATTAGATTCTTAATAAATTTAATCAACTTATTGGTTTTTTCCAATAAAGTTGGTCAATTTTTTTAAAACTAATCGTACTTTAATATTTGATAAAAGAAACAAATAAGGGTTGATTTGTCTATGAATTCACCTCATTATAGAATCACAAAGTCTAATTGAATATACCGAACGACTTGTGTGTGTTCAGTTAAAATATCATTTTATCCCGCTCCCTAAGATCAGAACAACATGTATCTTGGAAAAGCAGGTTGTCTCTAATCAAAGAACTGTGTTTAGTTAGACATCCGATGAAGTAGATGTAAGAACGGCTTGACGTGTAGTATTAATACAAACAACTGATAAGATCATTGCACCATACTTGTTAATGATCGTAAGGTCATATCAAACCAAGAAAATTATCATTGTGTTTGAGTTGCTTTTTAAGCATTTGAAACGCGTTTTCATTTTAATTTACATTTTGTTTTCTTTACCATTAAAAACATCCAACCCCTCGTAAGTCCTACCCCCATCATTTAATTATTATTATGTGCTTAAACATTTGTGGTGCAAAATTTTGTTAATCAGTAGGACACAGACACTACTTTCATTTATACTACTCATTGTGTGTCAAGTAGGTTCATCATACTACTTTTTATTACTAGATTCGACTTCCAACAAGAAGTAGGTTATTAGGTGATCAAGTTTGTTTAGTTTCCAAATAATGGTCTAACTAAGACTTATTATGTAGATGTTTAGACTACCCGTACTCGGGCGCCAAACCCATGACATCTCACCCCCAACACCATTACGTGTACAGATTTTGGGCGCCAAACCCTCTTCTCCGCCAAGCCCTTAACGGGCGTGAGTACCATTCATGCCTTTTACGCAACTTAAATCAGTTATGAAGGGGAAGCAGAAGCAACGCCAGAACGAAGATATCTCCGGCGGTTGCAAAACCCCTGCTCCGGTGGTTGCAGAAACCCTACCTTCTTGTGTTGCAAGATGAAATCCTCCGGCGATATGGCTCGAGCTCCGACGGCTGTAAATCCTGCTCCGCAACGACGAGTGATCTGAGGCTGACGTTGCACACAGTTACCCCATCTGGCGAAAGATCTGAGGTTGCACCCATATGATTAGAATACATTGCTTAATCAAAGTGTAGAATTATAACAATATTAGTGACATGAAGAACAACAAAGCAGAAATCCCCAATTTCTTTTAGAGCCAAAAGCTCTAATCTGGAAGCAAGAGAACATCAAATAACCAAAGTTTCTTGTGCTACAACTTAATTTAGCCCTGGTCAGGAGGACCGCGTAACTGCAACCAACACACCGAGAGGCTAAAGCATTGGAGCTAGTGAGTCAATATACCCTTTCTATACATATTAGCTAAACACAATAATGAAACATTCGTATAATCTTCAGAATTTGAAAATTAGCATTATGAGTTTTAATTTTGATGACAGGAAGCCTACAAAGGAGTCTTAGATCTGAACTATAATGACTATTTTTTATATTAGAAATTAGTTTGAAGAAGGTGGGGAGTAAACGAGTGGATGATTTGGGCATGAATTGGTTGTGATTGAAGATGAAAAATATGGGGATTTTGGTTGGAGAGGGTAGGAGATGAGTGAGAGGATTATATTATTATATTAGTTAGTTAAAAGTTAAAACCACTACGCTTAATTTAAAGAGAGCTTGACTAGATTTATTTTTGCCTACGTGGCTTATATGTGGCATTTTAACTAAGCAAATAGTTAAAACCACTACACATAGCCTTAGTATTAATAAAAGGAGTCGTGATCTTGTGATTGAGTCACAAATAGTCGTGTGTTTTGTGTTCGATCCATTTATTTCAACTAAGCCCAACCAAAACTCTTCTCAATTTCTACATTGCTTCAAAATTGATTCTTTTAGGTAAACTCAAGTAATCTAGTACAATAGAGACTCTATAATTTAATACTCAATAAATTAATAACATCGACGAGAATTGGAAGCAATAAAGTGAAAAAACGCAATGAGCTGTTGAAAAACACATTGAGTTGTATAGAAAACACAATGATGAGAATTAAAAACAATGAAGTGAAAAAATGTTAAAAAATTTATAGCAACATTATACTTGTCTTAAAGATAAAAAAAATTCTCGTTTTTATGGTATTATTTTTTTTTTAAATAATGACGTATGTAAAAGTTAGAAAGGTTTTAAAAAGTTGTGGAATTTGAAAAAAGTCAATAAATGTGACATTACTAAAGTACCCTTCCAACAACCTTTTAATCATAACCATTAATTAATGATCTATTGGCTATAAATCACTCTTACGTTTCTCACTTTAATCACCTTATTTAGTATAACTCTACTCCACTTACTATTCAGTGGGTTGTAATTTAAAAGAGATAAAAATGGTGCTAATCTTAAGAATGAAAGCTAGAAGTATTTTTTTCAAATATATTTTTTTTGAACGGCGGTGGGAATTGAATCCTGGTATCCAGGGAAACTGTGCTATATTATTACCACTAGGCTACAGCTCCAATCCCCAGTATTATAGTAATAAAAACAATAGGTAAACGAAGTAACACTTGTTACTTTAATGCGTGTATAGTAATTATAAAACTACACGGTAATGCAACGTTTTCAAAAGATAAAACCTCATATGAAACAACTATAGCTACCTTTTTTTAATTCATAAGACTATCGTATTTATATTATGTGTTTTGCCAATTTTTAATGGCCTTTTTTTTGTGATTATTAACATAATGTATCGCATTGTTATTATGTGATGAACTTTACACGACCCGAACCGTCAAACCGACCCGAAATTGTTATGCCCGCTTCATAAAATCAAACATCTAAAAATAATAAACAGAGGAAAAAAAAAGAAAAGTGGGAAAAGATGCAACACCCTCCCCTCTAAGAACCACCATAGGAAATCTTTATTTTACAGGATTGTGTTCAAGTTTTTAAACCAACAAAATGCTATTTTCCCCTCCACTTCCCTCGCAAAGCAGCACCAACACCAAACACAGATCATCGTCTTCAACCAACATCCGTCGATATTAGCACACAATTCATCACGTGAACTCTTGCTCTCTGATGTTTCTAGGGTGTCGTTTTCTTATCGTTCTCCATCGGTGTTTCTAGGGTGGGTTTCGTTTGTTGAAACGAAATCCCCTTCTCATTAGAACTAAGTTATCACCGGGATGCTTCACGGCATTGCAGTTGACGTATTAAGCTTTGAAGATTCAATAAAATCTCTGTGATCACACTATTCTAGGTAATATGCTTACCAAAGATCTGAAATTTAAAAAATTTTCGTTTAATTACATCGAAAATTGGTTGCATATATCCTGTTTGCTGTAATGCCAAAGTGAGTTTCGTTCTATTTGGTGTGGGCACTGGGCAGTATGTATTCTGTCAAACTGTTAACTTTAAACTTTTTGTAACCCTAACTGAAAGTTAGGAAACTATTAGATTATGATTATATGCGAGAACTTTGAATATGGCTATCAATTACTTAAGGACGTGAAATCTAGAAAAAAAAATAGAATCTATTGTATGAGATTTCAAGCTAAAGATGCCCAAAATGGTTTCTAATCTAAAGCTGGCCTTTTTTTAAATGTTATAATTTTTTCTTAATGTTTTTTTTTTTTACCATTTTAACCAAACAGTTTTTTTAATAATCATTCTTCAATTACAAACGCGACGTAATATGAGTTCCGGCTACTTTTTTGAATGATTTAATCTGGTATGAATTATGTTTTTTTAAGGAAAAAACTTGTTAACTAAACAAACGTACCAAATAGTTGGTGTTTTGATGGTGTTTTCGCGGTCTTATAGTCTTTAGGTATCCATTATTAAAACATTCAATTAGTTGGTGTTTTGATGAACTAATTTGGTCATGATATTGACAAATCTACTTGTTTGGATGGATTATTTGCTGTTTGGTATTGATCTACTTGTATATGAATATCTAAATTTTGAGTTCTCATGCAATTTAAATGTGTTGAATGATTCAACTCTACTTTTATTTTAAAGTTAAGTGGTTAAACTTTTATAAAAAGTTATTACAATTTACAAAGCAATTTTAGAAGAAAAGGTAATAAGACAAAATAGTTGGTAGTTAGATTTGAGAAGCGTAGCATCCTTTTGAGTTATAGTTGTTCTTTTGCAATTGCAGGATACAAGTATGCCCAAAAAAATCAAGAAATCCGACACTTGTGTCAACGACGATTTGGCTACATGGTCAAACCTTGCCCATGATCTGCTGGTAATAATTATGATGCAAGTTGGATTTTTTGATTTTATTGCTATCAGTGGTGTATGCAAACAATGGAGATCATTTGCAGTCTGTAACTGGAACAAGTTTATGGTGACCAAACAACCCATGCGTTTATCTATCTCAACTTCTGTGACAAAGAAAGATTGCTACTTAGATGACTATATGAGAAGAAAGCTGAAAACCACTATTCCAAACTCTTATGGCAGAAGATGTGTTGGAATAACATGTGGTTACTTGATCTTCTTCGGGAGGAAAACATGTGATTTCTGGCTCGTGAATCCCTTTACTAGTAAAAAACTTCATTTCCCTGGTTTCCCATTTGGTATAAATACTTTTCCAAATTATGTCAGGGGTATTCTTGTCTTTTCACCGTCAATGTCTGGGTGGGTGTTTGTGGTGTTAAACAAATTTTCTAGTGAATTATCTTTCTCTTTAGCTGGTAAAAAGGCCAAATGGAGAAATGTCTCTTTCGATTCGAGTATCCATGATTTACACTTTTTCAAAGGGAAGATATATATTATAAACGCTTTGAATCAATTATGGGAATTGAGAGTTAACTCAGAGCCCACCTTGACATTGCTGAAAATGGATAATTTCCCATGGTCAGACTTTAGAAATCTGACATTTGTAAGTTCAAGTGAAAACCTTTATTTGAGGGATATTTATGACGGTGTGTTTAGGGTTATTGAAGTTGATTTTGATGAAATGAAATGGGTTAATTCAGAAAGGACAATAGGAGAATATGTGCTTTTTTTAAGTAACTTCAAGTGTGATGTTGCGATTAAACAAGATACATGGGCCCACCCGTGGACACAATACGAGAGACAAAATTTCGCTCTAACTGAAAAAAATGACAACGGGTATATAACTACAAACATGTGGTACTTGCCTCATGAATGCTTGAATGATAACGACCTTGGTTAGTTCTTTCTTTATCTTTAAGATTATTATTATTATTATGATTGTACTATTGTTCATTATTATTTGTTATGATGGAATTAGAAATCAGTTAAAGGATTCTGTTTGTTTGTTTCATTAGATAAGGAAAATGGTGGTTTGCTGAATAAGCTTGATGATTAGAGCAACAAAGTGGTGGTTCTTCATCTTTTGGTTTAAAATGGGGTTTCAAACTCAGGAGAAAAAGAAGAGATTAGTAAACACATGAGAACTTAGTTTAATAATGTGTTTCAGTGTGGAAACTTGGAGTCGGGGTCTCTCACAGAGCAGCCTCTCTCCCACCCTCCCCAGACCCTACGATTTAGTAGGATTTTACTGGGTATGTTTATTTGTTTATTTGTTCAGTGTGGAAACTGGTTGAGCTTTAAAGTTATAATTGTGAATTTATTATGTTAATGAAATTGCAGTTTTATTGTCTTTGGTTCTTTGTTCTCAACCATAGGGTTTTTATACCTGTGTTTTAAATTATGTTTGGAAGATTTGGCGGTTTCATTTGTGTCTTTGATTTTATATAAAAATTAAGCAAAAGGCAATTGCGTCTCTGTTCTTCACTAAAAAATGGCACTTGCGTTCCTACCATGTGAAATTCACAATCTTAGTCCCTGTGGATTCCAACTTTTGTGAATTGGGTCTCTCTGAGTAACGGAATTATTGACGATTTTCGTTAAACCTTAAACGTGGTTTGTTAAGTAGGAGGGTATAAATGTCATTTTACTCTCTGGTAAACTGTTATTGTCAATTGTGTCCCTTTCCAAACATAATGCTTCCAAGGTACGTCCCCATCCTTTCCATCGTCAATCATTAGTTCGTTCCCGTTGTCGTTCATCGCTCCTTCAAGGTATAGTGAACACCGAAGTGTTCATAGGTACCACTATTTATTTCTTGTCTTTCGAAGCACTCGATAATTGGGGTTTTACACTTTTACCCTCGATCATTTGGGTTTTACCCTTGATCATTTTGGTTTTACCCTGATTCTTAGGTAACAACTGCAACCGGTAACGATGTAGTTGGAATGTGCTGCCATCATCAACCACTTTTCAGGGTGGACTTAAAGTTTTGGAGCAACATCAGTTTCGATTTCCAGATGGAATGTGGCGGAATAGGTTGAGTAGGAAAAAGATTTGTGTACATGGTCGGTGATCATCAATAGTGGTTTTTGGCTAATCAATTTTACCCTTGTGGGATGATGAATTTTACCCCTGTTTTTGCTAATTAACAATTCGACCAGTGGCAGTTGGTTGTAATCTATGTGTGTTTATTGATTAAGCACTGATCTTGATCAATACTTGGTTCTAATCTATTTGTTTTGAGTATGCATCTACTGGATCAGTGGTTGCAAATATGGTGTAACAGATCATGACAAAATTTACCCTCACAACTCATAAGTTTCTTATAACACTTGGAATGTAACATTATTTTTGCTATATTTCTTTTTCCTTAATTAAAGAGAACATCATCTTAACACCATAGAGATAATATTTCAATCCTCATGAAGTCATTTTCAATTTTTATCTATACGTTTAGAACAAAAGTATAAACAACATTAAACAGTTTCAAACCGCATAAGTAGCTTTACAGATTGGTATATATCTCCCTGCTGACTGTACAATGGAATGGGTCGTATGCCTTTACTCACCTCTCTTACTGGTAAGCATGTTTGACCTGCAAAATCATCTTTTTCTGAAATATCATTTTCATGAACTTCTATTCGAATCAGAGCCAGCTCTGGAACCGTTAACGAGAACTCAAATTCCTCGTTCCATGTTGGATTCCAACTGTCCTCAACTGTTTTTGATTTCATCATCACGGAATCATCCGGTACTCCACCAATTCCAATCTGCATCACATCCAAATCCAAAAAGATTAATATTCAAGTGTGTTCAACGTCTAGTTCTCTTGGTTTTGATTAGGGGTGTCTGTTTCACGGGTCGACCCATGAAACCCTTGAACCAGACCCGAACTAGTTCGGTTTGACCCATATTTTAACGTCGGTTTGGTTCTTGGTTCTTATATTTGTCATTTCACAGTCCGGTTCCAGTGGACTGGACTAATACCCGTTTACCCGTTTTAGAAAAAAGTATGTGTGTATAGCATGGCCAACCCATGAAACATGTGGAAGCGACCCGCTAAACCGGTTTGTCTGACCCGTATGTTGATATCGGGACGATTCTCGGTTCCTAAATTTACCATTTCACGGTCCCTTATGTTAACTAGTCCACAATAGATGTAACATAAATAAAAGAGAAAATTACTATCTTCCTCCCTTTGTTAGCCCAAAATCTCGGTTTTAATCCAGAAGATTAAAAAATTACGGTAAGAATCCAATAGTTTGCATTTTTTTTTCGTGATTATAGTCCAGACAACAAACACCGTTTATTTTATCTTTTAAGTTGTTGTGAAAAGACAAAAATACCCCTACTATCAGTAAAACATAAAAAAAAACTTTATAATAGATTATAGATGTAACATAAATAAAAAGGAAGGTTATGACCGGTTTAGTTTACACGGCCGGTTCCAAGTTCAAGCGATCGGTCGAACCATTAAACCACAAAAACATAAATGATGTGAACCAACTTACTTGCTTGGGTTCAAGTAGTCAAGTTGGTTTCAATGAACAAGTTTTAGAATCTACAGGAAGGGTTACTTACCCTAACATAGAAATCTGGTGGAGAGTATGCATCAAAATGAGTGTGTTTGAAATCATAATACCATCCTTCACCCATATAAACAGTTATCTGAATAAACACAAACAGTATGAATAAGTTCAAGATGATTATGAGGAAAACCATAGAAATTAAACTCAAGTCACGTGCCTTCAATTTCATTTTGACCGGTAGTTTGACTGTGGGGTCAAACACCTCATGGCCACCAGTCAACAAAAAATCAGGCTTTTTAACGTATCCACAACCCCCGTTTCCCCTAAACATTCCTTTCATCAACCATAGTGATCTTCCGTACCCCTGTCTCATCGCATGAAGAAGCATTAGCAAACAAAAAACTTTAAGATTTTACAAATTTGATGTGTAAAATTACTATTTTGGCACATGTGATTTGACCCATTCACCCAAAAGAGAATCTTTTGTCATTTCAACTTCTGATGTTTGTATTTTGTAACTATTTCAACCCCTGATACTAACTCTGCTAATGGTTACAAAATTCGATTTACTAACTCAAACAGAGGGGTTGAAATGCTAGAAGATTACTTTTGGGATGAAAGTGGGCTAAATGAGCCAAAATAGTAATTTAGTCAAACTTGAGCAATAGAAGTGGATGTGTAACCTGCATATTGAATGCCACCATCTGAGCTCCATGCATCCACCCGATTAACGGGTTGTAATTAGACGAGTCGAATCGTATTCCTTTAGGATAGACCCTCAAAATATTTCTTTGGGTGAATCTACAACATCATGCTAACTGTTAGCATCAAGCCTGTTAAAAATGGATGGGTCGGATTGGGTTGGGTAATGGGTCAAAACAGGTTTAGATCAGGATGGGTTTTAAGCAAAATCAGTTTGTTTCTAAATGAATCGTTTATAAAAAGCATCGATTTAGTTCAAGTCAAAATGTGCTGTAATTAGCCCATTTGGTAATTTTCAATTTCTGATCAAATATGTTATTGACCATTCTGACCTGTTTGAACCTATTTTATTCACATAGTTTTTAGGTTACCCATCTCGACCCGTATGGTATTACCTATTTCAACCCACATGACATATGAGATCTACCTGAAACTAACTAGCTAATGATACCTGACAATCTGTGGCCCATGAGTTTTTGCCGCCTTCTCGAGCTCGTGTTCACTTAAACTCAGACGTCTTACTTTATCAGGGTCGACTTTCAACCAATCATCCAAACCACCCTTTCCCTTTCCAGCATGGATAGCAATCAAACTCTTGTATTCAGGTGCCACGTCATCAGAATGTAGATCTTCATCCTCGTCTGAATCATCTTCATCTGACTCATCCTGCATTTGTAACAGGTGAAAAGCTAGTCTTTGTAAAGATTAAATCAGGTCAGGTTAGCCGATAACACCTTTTGTTGATATAATGACAACTTTTTATAATAATGTGGGTGTCAACTATGACAATATAAATTACATATTTCATTTACAATCTACCTGAGGTTTTATGCATTAGAAACACACTTGTGGCAACTTTTCATCCCTTTTTTTTATGCAAACTTTAAAATTATACCCATTGCGTGGGACCTAGAGGTTTAATACGTAAATGAGTTCCCACGGTCATAAAAAATACCCAAAAAGATGTAAACGGGTCGTTGATGTACCTTATCATCAAGAGTTATCGGAATTTCACCACCCCAAGCTTCTGTAGAAGAATCCTTTTGATCTGATTTATTTTCTTTTTCTTGAGTTTTGTCCGCTTTAAGGTATTCTTTGGGTGGTTTGGTAGATATGATGACCCGTTTTTTAAGAGACTCTGGTGAAGGGAATTCATCTAAACATTCTTTATCAGGAGTAAAGAGCATGTCACCAAATATATGATGAACCATCTACAATTAACAATGATATTAAACCAGGATAACAAACTGAAAATACTAATTACAAAATTACCCCTGCCACTTTGGCTTGAAGATCTGTGGTAAGGTGGTCTTCTAAAGTAATCACAACAGGGTAATCAGATGCAGAAAAAGCATGTATCTTGATGGAGTTGAAACATTTGGAAAGTTCAACAGGTGTGGTCAGAGTCCTGTATTGCATAACAAAAAAAGTCGATAATTTATATAAAAATTAGCTAATAAACTGTATGATATCATGTTAAATGATTAAATTACATTCCATGAAGGACAAGCACGTCGTCTTTTGTTGAATTGGGCCATATATCTAACTCAATGACTCTTACGCCTCTTTCGAGTGCTTGAATGATGGGTTCATCACTACAATCACTGCTAAGTTGATTCCCAGTTAGATAAGAGTTGTGACCGGTGAATATAAAATAATGAGACAATGGTGCGGTCATATCTTGGTGAACCTGTTTGGAGAATAATAGAAAAGTATTACATATATATAACCTATTACATTCTATGCAGATGATGTATTTGCAAAGGTCTTGAATCTAGCATCTACATGTGATTCAAGAAGTTTGGAAAACTGGATTATCAAGTTATACAGCCAATTCATTGCACAACAAGAAATTTTGACAAAGATGATAACCATTTCATAATTTCTAAGCCAAATCACTAACTTGCAGCAACAAATATGTGTTGGTGTATATGTATGTATAATGTATGAAGTGTGCTATATTCAAGGTCAATTAGATAAGAAGCTGAAACAGGCCGATTTAAATCATTTAGAAACATCATTTAAGATGGTAAACCATTTCATAATTCCAAAGCCAAATCACTGACTAGCACTGCAAATATGTGTTTATGTATATGTATGTATGTGTATGAACTATGAAGTGTGCTATATTCAAGGTCAACTGGATAATTCAAATAATTCAGAAACATCATTTAAGATGGTAAACCAACAATTAACAGATACATATATAAAATTATAAACGTCTTTAGATCATTTTTGGAAGTAAATTCAGATTAACGATCAATATACTGGTTGAAAGTAAGCTAAGCTAATCTTCAATTGGAACAATTTCAGGACTGCATTGTAGATTGACACAACACAGGAACTCAATCGTACTAATGATAATAACAATTTGAGACGATCAAATTAACAGAAATTCAAATTAAATCAAAATTTTACCGAATGAGGAGAGAGAACAGGAACAGAAGAACCGAGGAGGTATCTGAAGAAGGCATCGAGATTGAAACCCTTGCGATGGAAGATCAAAGAAGAATTGTGCGTAATGATTGCTTGAGCTCCCTCGATCGAAGCTTTTTCCTCATTCTGAACCTCAACGAGGAAGCGTTGGAGATTACTGGCGGGCATGTGATCGTTGACGGAATACTTGTCGAACAGAAGTTTGATTCCGGCGGGAGGCTCGGCGGCCGGGATCCGGAACCGGCGTCTGAAACAGAAGCATACTGTGTATGTTTGTTTAGACATCGATGTGTATGAATCAATGGAAACAAATTGAGATTTGATTGAAGGTTTTGCGTGAATGGATGGAAAGGTATTGATTGGAATGCATGTATCATCTCAACTGACATTGTGGGGTCACAACCACTTTGAGCGGGGATGCAACTACGTCAGTTATTTAAAGGTCTATGTGAATATTTATTTTGCTTGAATTACTACGGGCACAAATGATTTCTAGCTCAAGTGGTTTGGATTAGGTGTGGACTTGTGTCTTTCGCTTTAGGAGGTCTCATGTTCAAATCTTATTCAGAGACCAGAGCATTGCTCTGGGCAATTTCCTGTGATGGGGAGAAAGTACACCTCAGATAGAGGTAACCGGTTCATCCGGTTCCCGCTTATCTGGGGGTACGGTCTCACGGAGGTCGAGGAATCGACCTTGGCTACATCGCCCGGTTTCCGGTGGCTA
>WOUH02000045.1:2551655-2566632 GCA_009936405.2 Stevia rebaudiana | reverse complement strand
AGTACTACCTATATTTCACCCGGCTCGTAGAGTTAACCGGTCAAATAATCTTAAGTAAATGATCATTCTAAAACAAGACATTTCCCAATAGGCATAGTATAACATAATAACGTAGATAAAAAATAAGTATGTATAATTTGTAATCCCCGAGTTTAAAACATAAAAATGTAAAAGGGGAGTACGAAACTCACAGTTGGTATTGTCGGATGCAATCACGAACACCAAATAAGTTAGTGAACTCGTCAGATCCTACTCGGGCCCTACAATAGTTACGGACATTGAGTCTACGGACCTTATATATTAATTGTTTGATTTCAAATCTATAAGTGCCAAGTGAATGGTAACGCTGATAGTATTTTTGTTCGCGTATTCGGTTTACATATACATTCGTATTTATGCTCAAAATACATCAAAAATATATACTTTTTAATATAATGTCCTTGGAGTTTTTACAATTTTTTAATGGTCATTGTATAAAGGTTTGCTATTTTTATTGTATTTAAAACACGATTTTTTCAGGAAGAAGAATAGCTAGACAACTCCAAAAATTATGAAAATTGGTACGAGTACTTTTTATAAAATACTAAGATATATGTAAATTGTATTTTTTTTTTTTAACTTTCAAAAATATGTAACTGTTATTTTAATATATTTTTTTTCTAGCTTTAAGGCATTGTTACGAATGACTTTATATAAAATTCATGTTTATTATTTTATTCATAAAATAGGGTTTAGCCTATAATCTTTATAAAATCATAGATAATTTATTTATTTAAAAACAGTTATATATATCTATATTTTAGTCACCCAAATGATATAAGTTACACACTCGTTTGTTATGCACTTAAAATTTATATATAGATAAACATTCACATTATGCACTCAATTTATTGGATGTAAACATGTATTCATACACGTATATGTGAGTATATATATATATATATATATATATATAAGTATTCATATTCTTCAAAAATAAGGATACTATTAGTAAGTCTCTATCAAAGTTAAATATTTTACTTCATAAAAATCCTTGTTACTAACAGATTTGGTAAAAGGTTTAGACAACGAAAAATGTATGTTTTATAAATAAATACTCCATCTCATTTTATATGTGTTTGTATTTTATATATGCGAAGTATATATACTACTTTTAAAACATAAGGTCATGATTAATCAACCATAATCATCTACACACTTACGTAGGCATATGTGTATTTTACATGTTTATGCACATATTACCATACCAAGAAAAGGTTGTTATGGTGATATCTTTGTTTCTATATTTTAAGTTCATTAATCGTCATAGTTTCAAAATAGTATGCATATATATACATGTGTAACTGCCGTGAGTGTATGTATGTATATTTAACCTTTTGTTTTAGGTTTTGACATATGTGTCGTTCATATATGCATGAGTTACTTTTGTAATATAAGGATTAAGATTATATACTACAAAACATTTCCACCCACAGGATGGGTTTTCATCTTCAAAACAAGTGTGTATGTGCATGATAGTGAGCTAGAAAGCGTCAAGAACTTAGGAAAAAAAAAGAAAAACAACTTACCTAGAAACCGAATGAGATGCTGGTAATAATTTCTTAGGCTTAATTATTGACAAGAAGAAGATGAAAGAAATTTCAAATGGTGGTGGAGAGGTGCACTTCAGCCGAACAAGTAAAGGAGAATGGAAAGAGGGTTTTTTTTTTTGTTTAGTGTGATCTTGTATTTTTTTTTTATATATATATAGAAAAGAAAGAAAGATGGTGATGCCCATGCTTTGACTATCAACTTAATAGAAAACGTGATGATGCATTTCTTTGATAGATTGCTTGTCCTAGCAAGCAACCACCATATCTTCTTCCTATGTCTGTATGTTGTATCCATGTATGCATATCAACACCATATGTTATCATGATATTACATACTAAATATAGTTGGGTGCATTTTAAACTTGTAAGTTATTAATGTATTATGTTGATATGTTAGTATCATAGGTTATTGTTGCACATAAAATTCATGCGGATGTGCATTGTATCATTGTCACATAATTCTATAATAACTATAAGTTTCGTAAGAATGTATTATTTTTATTAATTAAACATATGTTATTTATGATTGTGAGTTTTATATTTATATATTGGTTGCTAGTTCGTAATGTTGTCTATAATTATAAAAAAATATAAACATTTAGCTATGTTACGCGCAATGTAAACACGTTGTCCTATATATTAAATCTATTATTCAAATTGATAGACTAAAATTGGACCCAAAAGTCACGGATGTTACACATACGCTATAGTTAAGCACGGTCATTATGATGGAAGTATCCTGTAGTTGGAGTTACGAGAAACTGACTCGGTAGAACAATACTTAAAGCATACTAATATTGCTTAAATATTATCAAATGTGATGCGAACATGAGTTGGATAAACAGGTCTGAGTACCTATAGGTTATGAATAGAGTCTTTGTACAACAAATGGGTTTGATAAAGCAATGGTTCGAGACATGATTAAGTCATGTATGAACAAGTTTTGAGGAGAGGAGGTTCGAAGCACGTGTGTGCTGTGTATGGACCACGTTTTGATGAAAAGATCTTTGACATGGACGGAGAACTGTATAAAGA
Organism: Stevia rebaudiana; assembly: GCA_009936405.2. Taxonomy (NCBI): domain Eukaryota; kingdom Viridiplantae; phylum Streptophyta; class Magnoliopsida; order Asterales; family Asteraceae; genus Stevia; species Stevia rebaudiana. Next base: position 2,564,005 of record WOUH02000045.1, on the reverse strand, counting down.
CATTTTTTGAAAAGAAATGGTTTTTTATAAAAGAATTAATAAGTAAGTGAGTCGGTTGGTAATGTAAAGCCAGTAAACAAAGTGGAGGCTGTTATTTCGCCTTGTGAGGAAATGGAGAACTCCCCCTTGTGAGGGTATAGTCGAAGGCATGTTGTACAACAATCGGTGACGATCGAAGGAGTGAGGGAGAGTCAATATGGTGCTTTGTAAAATTTACATCATAATTGTTAATGACTAGTTAATGCTTTTCTAAAACTATAATGTAATAACACTTTGGTTATAATAAATGTTGTTAGCTTTCGTTGTTATGTTTTCTCTGATTAACAGTAAATCTGATGACGTGGCGGGTCCTAAGGAATTTGGGCGTCACAAGTTGGTATCAGAGTCTTTGTTTAAGAGGACATTTCGCCTATCATTAGAATTTTCTGAAAGGTAACTATCTCATTTTCATATCATATAGAAATTGATATTATATCGAATTTTTGAACAAGACTTTCGAAAGGAAAGACTTACTATCTTTGGGATCTGATCCTACACTGCTGCTCAATACCTTAGTGGATCAACTCTATTACATAAGTCAGCACATGATATCTAGACTCAAACTTACGACTCTGGGAATAAGATAAGAATGACAGTTAGGATTTCCTGATGCTAGTAGAGTTAATGTGATAAGAGGAACCCTAGACATACGAGTAAGAATAAAGAATTTGTCGCAATTAGCTAGTGCGATCAAATCTTTATCTTGCGAGTTACCTTGGATTTCGTTTATCATGAAGTGGATACTTAGGAATATCATGGTATCCCTATGATGTAGGTTTAGGTAATTTGTCAGTAGTTAGTTAATGTATCAGCTGTTAAAATATGTGTAATCAATTGTTAGCGTTAAGGTAGTTCGATGTCACTATCTATGATGTGATATCATTAGTGGCGTCAAACAATTTATATAAGTAATTCACATAAACACTTGTGATCACTAATGTTAGATAGAAAAACATTCACACACACCACCGTTAGATAAAATTAGTCATTGAGAAGGATTGAATATCAATTATAATTAATTATTGTTGATCAATGATATGAAATATGTTTTGATGAACTGCTATGTTTGATTCCGCTACTAATAATTAGTTTATTTCATCTTACTCAAAGCTAATCTGATCCTGATGCACTCCATCTTGGTTTATGTTTTGTTTTATTTTTCTCATCTTCTCTTGGTTTTTGTTACTCAAAAAACATAGATTAATTTTTTGTGAAAACATGTATACAGGCTTCATATTATAAAGGGATGGTTAACGTGCAAAGAAGAAAAATGTGTCGCGTGACATTTTCGGAAGGGTAGGAATGTAAAAAAAAAGCACCAAATTTTTTTATATTTTAACGGACCAAACTGGATAAAGAATACAGATCAAAAGCAAAAAATATGCAGACCAAAAGCAAAAAAAATACGGACCACAAACAAAAAAATACGGACTAATGCTTAAAACTTATTTATTCACAAACAAAAAGTTCGTAAAATATGACAGATCAAAGGCAAAAAAATACGGACCAAAGAACAAAAAATACGGATCAAAGTTAACCGAGTAAAAAATGACGCCCCAAACACAAAAAATACGGAACATGTCAAAAAATCGAAAAAACCATAGCAATACCATACTCAAATTAAAGATTATAAAATTCTTTATTTTATGGTTTTTTTTTAAATATTAAAGAATATAAAATTTATTTAATTTAGAAAATACGGGTGGAAGTTGGTTTAAATTCAAAAAATGCGAATGTTACTCTTTTGCCCTCCAGATATATTTACGCACCTTTTTTTTTTGTAAAAGAGTGGACCATTTGATCTTAACTATTGATTTGTTAGATCAATGAACACAAATGTATACTACAAATATATATGTCATTTAATCTTAACCACTTGATCTCACCAAAAAGTTTATTTGAATTATAACCTTCTCATATAAATATATATGCCATTTGAATAAAGATTTGTTAAGATGACCAATTAAAATCCTTCACATAGGCCATAAACCCAACTCAGTGATCACAATGAGATTTACTTAGTTAATCCGTCAACGTGAGATTACAAAATGTGTTAAAACGGTAAAACCAAACCATATTTCTTTTATATCCGGTGTCTTATTTTGGACAAACTTGTATGAAAGCATAGTAAAATCAAATCATGAAACCAAACTAGATCAAACCGCTTCGTTTTCTATTAAAACGATTCAGTTTTGTTTTTGGTAATAAAAAACCATTACCAACGGTTTCATAGGTTTAATTCATAGTATGATGTGAAAACACATAAACGTATAAAACCAGACCCTAAACAGCCTTTTACGTGGTCATGACCTTAATATTAATTATTAACCCACCAAGACATACTTTTGTGAGCGACACACGGTTGAGTCCCAGGCGTCTCCCTCTTCGTTGCTTTGGTAGATGGGGCGATAATCTTCGTCTCGCTTCATCAATTATTTATCGTTATTAGATTATACAAATTCGATTTCTGGCTGATCAATTTCGATTCACGCTATCTCTTAACCAATTTCAAGAAAAAGTAAGGGTTAGGGTTTGATTCTGGAAGAACTTGAGATGGACCCAGTAGCTCTCGAAAGGATAATAGAACGGTTAGTCGAAGTTCGATCGAACAAGCCAGGGAAGTTGGTTCAGCTATCAGAGGCTGAAATCAAGCAGCTTTGTGTTGCGTCCCGTGATATATTCATCAAGCAGCCTAATCTACTTGAACTCGAAGCCCCGATTAAGATTTGCGGTATTTCTGAATTCATTCATCAATGCTCGAGCTTTAATCATGTTATTTTTGTTTATTGATCTCTATTTTGCGATTTTTGCCTTACGTGATTGTTTTTTAATTGGGAAATTTACCAGCTCTTATATAGTTATAAGTTATATATAATCTGTAATTGTTTGAATGAGGAAGTGGACTAGTAGTTCATTCGTGATTATTGGGTTCTTAAATTTATAAGAAGAGGGTTAGATTAAATTGTTTCAAGAAGTATCAGGAAATTATAATTCATCTTCCAACTTGATGAATGACATGTTTTATGTATTTAGGATTGATAAATTGTTCAGGAATCGCCATGCTTTATGAGTACCTTTTTTTTTTTTTTTTTTTTTTTTTTTTGCATTTTTCCAGCATAATTGAAAAATGCAATAGCTTGCAAGAATTGAACAATGTAGGCACAAATTGTTCAAAAGAAATGCAAAACCACTGTCTAGCTGATTCTTTTATTTTTAAAGGTTTTTATCTACAAAGCAATACCAAAAATGCAAACAAAAAAGAACATATCTGTATTACTTCTTATTAATTATAGCATTACACATTCCAAATCCAGTATAAATTCGAACAACGGAGACTACATACAACCATGAACTTAAAATCAAGTGAAAAAACCCGCATACAAATTGCAGAAGAAACATCGCAAGCATCAATTGCAAAAAACTAACAAGCTATAAAATAAATACATAGATAAACTAACCTTCTTCTTGACGGTTAAGTTTCTTGATTTCGTGATTTGAAGTAATTGCAAAAGCTCAAATACATGAATAATTTCGAGAGATATATGATTAATGGAGGTACTAGGTAGTACTGAATTTTTTTAAGGTAAAAAATTCATCTTATAATGATAAGGTTAAAAAAGTCAAACTAAATCACATGTAAATATTTTATACGGTCCCTATAAGATAAAAGCCACCGACTTTACATGCTTGTGCCTGGGATAAAGCCACCGCCTTGATAGTGCATACAATCTCCTTAACTGTTCTATCTAAAATTTCCGATTGTCGTTATTAATATTTGCAATCATACCTAATACATTATTTAATTGTTATTCTTTTAAATGGACAACAAAATTGACAAAATGACCCATTCCTACCCAACTGCTTTTAACTGTTTTAAATCTCTTTTGCTTTTTATTTTAGGCGACATTCATGGACAATATAGCGACTTATTAAGACTTTTTGAATACGGCGGTTTTCCTCCACACGCCAATTATCTTTTTCTGGGCGATTACGTGGATCGAGGCAAACAAAGTTTAGAAACAATATGTCTACTTCTTGCTTACAAAATCAGGTACCCGGAAAACTTTTTTCTTCTAAGAGGAAATCATGAATGTGCTTCCATAAACAGAATTTATGGATTTTATGATGAATGTAAAAGACGGTTCAATGTAAAGCTATGGAAAGCATTTACTGACTGCTTTAATTGTCTACCCGTTGCTGCTCTTATTGATGACAAGATATTATGCATGCACGGGGGATTATCACCCGATCTAACCGATTTGGATCAAATTAGAAGTTTGCCACGGCCCACTGTTATTCCTGATACTGGCTTGATTTGTGATTTGTTGTGGTCCGATCCGAGCAAAGATGTGAAAGGATGGGGAATGAATGATAGAGGTGTTTCGTTTACTTTTGGGCCGGATAAAGTGTCGGAGTTTTTAACAAAGCATGATCTTGATCTTGTTTGTCGGGCTCACCAGGTTAAAATCTACTTTTTTTTACTAGTTTATTTCTTTTGTCTTAACAAGATTGCAATGTATGGGTTGATTTACATGTTAATTTGGCGCTTTGAGGTTTTTTTTTATTTGAAGGTTTAAAATAACAGGTTTGGATGTTATTCTTTTGATTTTGTAAGGAGTTTGGTATCAAGGGTAACTTCGGTTACTTTTTTGTTAAATTAGGGTAAAATGAGCAAAATACTCTTTGAATTTTCATTCTTTGATTTTGACTATTTAAAAAGTCAAAGGGTATTTTGGTCATTTCACTCTTATTTATTTAATGGAATCGTTTATCAAAGTTAGCCTTAATACCCAAGCTCATTATTAAATTGAAAGCATAAAACCCAAACCTGATAACTTTAAACTCTTAGTGATACTTTCTGCAAACGATAAGGACTATCAGTGTAATTAACTCTTATCTTTAATGTGTCAACTAGAGTTATGGTAGTGGATTTAATCAAAACGGTTCAAATGCTTATATATTTCCTATATATTTTTAATAATAAATGTCAAATTATCCTTGTGATAATATGTTTGTGTAATTCATTTTAGCATATTATTCATTTATAAATTTCACAAGGACAGATAAACAATTTATTTGTTGGTTGACCCAGTCCGACACAACCTGTTTTGACCTGAACATGTCTCGAATCAGTGGACATATAGGTCATTGTTGCCTGCAATTTTACTAGAAACATGAAACATTAGTTATTATTTCAATTGTAGACACTCCAACAAAGGGAACATTTTTTTTTTTTTTGTTACTTTAAAATAATATATTTTAATATAAGTTATTTTATCTTGTCTATTAAAACACTTGTTATGCTGCAGGTTGTGGAGGATGGTTATGAATTCTTTGCAGACAGACAACTTGTTACCATATTTTCAGCCCCAAATTATTGTGGTGAATTTGATAATGCAGGTGCAATGATGAGTGTTGATGAGAATTTAATGTGTTCGTTTCAAATCCTTAAGCCAGCCGAGAAGAAAAATAATAAATTCCCGACGTCTACAAAGATGTAATTCTTGCATTATTTTAACTGCTTATTTTCTCGAGGTTAGATCATTCTTATATTTAGGGTCCTTTGTTTTAATTTGATGGCTATAATGCTCAAATATTTGCAAAATAAGACAACAATTTGATAGTGATCATCTCATTTGCAGAATTTACCAATCATGCAGACATCTTATTATTTGATTATGATTTATCGGAATTGCACATACCCAATCCAATTGTCCAAACACCATCTGTCACGTCCTATTTTGTTACAACTGAATATCTGACTTTGATTAGTGTTTTACTTTTGAATATATTTTATACTCTTTGCAGATGATTTTAGGGGAGAAAAAGTGGGCATGTGACTCTTTTCATCTCATGTTTTGTCAAGTATTCAATAAAAGGGTGATGTTTAGCAGGCGAAGAATCATGTTTTTATTTTTAAAGCTGTTGCATTTTAAATAAATGTTTATATTTAGCTTTGTGCCCAAGTTTAATTGTTTGAATGCACACATTGGAAATTGGAATTTTTGGAAAATTGCCATTCAGTTTCAAAGTGCTTGATTTGTGTGAGTTGTTTAGGAATAACTGATCGAATAGCCGAATTTCAAGTTGAAATAACTTGCTAATTGAGTGATTTTTTTAATAATTTTAGCATTTAAATTGGGTTGAGTGTTTAAATTGGGGTTGAGAGTATTACACATGGAAATATACAAACCAAATGCAAAAAAGTTACTTGTTTTGGTTGCTAAAAGTATTTGCTGTAAATGTATTTATACAGTTTGAAGATCAAACCCATGGGACAAGCATATAATTAAAAGGCCAAAAAGTTACTTCCTAAAAGAATTTAAAATTAATGAAAACTGAAAAACAAATTGCTTAACCAGACAATGGGAGATGACAGTGACACTGTTATAATGTTATGATATGAAGAAAAGATTACACATGTCAAAAATCAAACATCACAATAACAACAGAGACATCACCAAACAGTATATTTGTGTATTCAATTTGTTACGTATTCAGCATCACGTTTGCAAAAAAAAACTCATTTCTTCAACAACTTCATGACATCACCAACCAAATGTAATGAACCCGTTACAAGAACCTGACAAAGCAAGTCGATTGTATGTATATTTGAGCTTTAACAAGAAGCATAATGCACAGAGATAAGAAAACTATAACCAAAACAAAAAAACAAAACAAAAACAGGTATGTTTGACTGATTACCTGCATTCGAACAGACCTATTTTGTTTAGCGGCATCTCTCAACCACTTAACAGCCAGTGGAAGTGATGAAAACACCACACTGTTTTCACAATTTTTAACATGCGTTTCAGTAGAATCTTTTCCCTCAACAGAGACCAAGTCACTGTTATTGGTATTTCCTGAGAATTATCATCATCATCATCATCATCATATGGCGAAATTACAATTTTATCCATGCAACTATCTTTATTCTTTCATATCGTATACTTTAAGTTTAAATGATACCTCTTTCGCCAGACATGATATTCTCCCATACTCTTTGTAGTGTGAGTTGCCATGACAGATCAGCTACAGAATCCGTTGATGACAAGGATGAGGTCGATCCAACTTTGGTGTAGAGAGACATGTTCGGTACAAATATTGCCTTACTGAAATTTACACCTGAAACATCAATATCAATATTATTAATATTAATATTAATACACACACATGCATACATAATATGGATTATTAGTCCAAAATGATATGATTGATGACAAAGAATGATGCTTCTGACTGAGATAATTAGTAATTACCATGATCACCACATGTTTTTAACAGTCGAGGAAGAAGCAACTGTGGATCCCTCACTGGCATACAATTGAACAATAATAACTGCATTTTCAAATGAAGTCTAAACATGTGAGACGTTCGTTATAAAACAAAATACTTCAAAGATATTTAAAGATAATATTTTAAATTGTTAACAGTATAAGGCATTTTGATCATCTCTGGTCAGGTTTGCTCAAATGGTGGTTGGATTTGGACGATAAGATTTGAAAAACTTGAGATCAATGCAACTGATCACACATCAGAGCATTATGCGCGCATCATGAAATCGCATTGCATTAACTGCAGAGATGCGATCTCATCATCACATCATGTGCTACTGATACGCGCCATTAAAAACAAAGACCATTACAATGACCTAATGACTTGTATTTATAATAACTATACGCTTCCATTTATGACCAAGTACCCTACTTACACTTAATTTATGAAACCAAATCAAACAAACCAAACTCAATATCCACTTACCAAAAAAAAATACTAAAATACATTCAACTAATTAATAACAAACATTGATGCATAGAGTTATCGTTTAATTCTACAACGTCAGAAATGCATATTATGCGATGTGTCTAACCTGTGTGGAGGTGGTTTCCCTGTGGTTGACGGGTATAACTTCATTTGAAGATCTTTGTTGTCTGTCATCTTCTTTGATGGCAAGAGAGAACCAATTTGCACAAACTTCCATGCTTTCAGGACTATGCGCACCGTCCAAATAAAACACAAGATTACCTACTACACTTTCAATATCAAGTGATGGGTCGGGGATGATTTGGGCCCGTCCTTGTAATGTTGCTGTTGTTAGCCCTTTGATGAACTGCTGGGGCAGTGAAAGCTGCATCCAAATAACTTATTATTATTATTATTATTATCATCTAACTCTAATACAAAAGTAACATTAATGCCACATGTCATTACCTTAATTTTTTAAATTTATATATATTTTTGTTTTATCTTAAAATTTAAAATAAATTTAAATTTCAAATTTAATTAACTTTATTATTATTTAATTAAGTATTTATCTTATATATATTTAAAACAATATTCATCTTATATCTAATATTATCTAATTAAGTATTTATTTTATATATTTGACAATTCTTATCCCTAATGTTTCAAGTCTCAACAATTTTTTACTCTAATGTTTCAAGACTTAACAAAATTTGTCCCTAATGTTTCACTTTTAACAGTTTTTGCTCCAAACGTTTCAACGTTAGGGGAGTAGAGACGAAAAACTTAAGACTTGAAACGTTAACTGCAACTTTTTCTACTTAAAAATTATATATATATACAATATTTCAATAATAAAAACTAAAGTATTGTTTATGTAACCCTGTGTAATACACGGGTTAATAACCTAGTTATTATATATATTGGTTATCAGAATGTAACTTACATTCTGGTCAATGGAATTGGGTTCTACATGACCAGTGTTTTTGAGCCATGTGGAGCATAACTTGATCGCAAGCCCAGCATTTACATACTGGTGATCGCCTACAAGCCCAAGACTTAATCCATTCAGCAATTTGCCATCCAATGGATTTGCTAATTCAAGTGACACCTGTAACACCAGAAGATTTAAAAATTAGCTTCGGGTTTTCAACCAATTTGAACCTTTTATTTTAGCTAAAAACTGGTAAACATGCAATAAAAATTAAAAATGAAGTGAATTACATCTAACTGTGAAGCTTTTTCCTTAAGCACTTCCATAGCTTCATCTGGTTGGGGCACAGTAAATGCAGGAACACCTTTCTGCATAAATAAATAAAAGTGAATCAAATTTAAAAAGCACCCTAAACTGAAAGAAAGAAATAAAAACAGTAAACTAAACCAATTTGCAAAAAAGTAAGTAAGATTTTAGGAACCACCTTAAAGATACCAGCCTTCTCCCCAGCAATTGCTCCAAGAGTATTTCCTAAAATTTGACACATCGCCTAATATTCACACTTGAGGCGAATAAATTAAATTAAATTAAACATGTCAAAACAAACCTAAAATTTCTGTGTGGTCATACCCCAGGGATGCAATACCACATACAACAGGTGCCTGAACCTGAAAAATCATTTAAATAATTACATAAAGATGTTTGAAGTTGAAGTCTAAAATAGTGACGACATGTATTTGCATACCACATTTGTTGCATCAAACTTTCCACCTAATCCAACCTCCATAATAGCAACATCTACCTGCATCCAAAACACAATGTGTATTATTTATTTAATAATTTTGTTCTGGTTATTGAAAAGTGAAGACATTTGGACAAATAGGTCACATACTTGCTCTGCTGAAAATATTTTGAAAGCAAGTAAAGCAAGGAAGCGGAATAAGTTTGGCATCGGTAAATCATCACTGCAGTTTTCCTGCGTACATAAAAAAGAAGCAATTAAGAGACATCAAGAAGAAAAATGTCAATAAATGTGTCCACAAAAAGGTTATTATTGGCCATGTTACTTTAACGGAAATAAGACATTGATAGAAGATATTCATAAAGAGAGGGAAAGAACCCGTTTGTATGGATATGGTTTTACAAAAGATAATAGTTTAAGAAGAGAAATGTAGAACTAATGAAACAATAAAATAAGTAAATTACATTCACAATGATTATGGATCAGAAATCATGCCTTCAGTCTATCCCAACACCACCAGAAGTATGCCAAAAACTTCTCTTCACATATATCCACACTGAAGCATGCAACAAACATACAGAAATTAAACAATCTTCCAATGTAAACACTTGATATATCGTTATTTTGTATATTTACAAAATAAAATGTATGAAACATTTAAAGCATAAATCTGACATTTACACAGGAAAACCAAACTCACCCGTCCAACCGAAATCTTTCCCGGACATCAATCAGATGAGGAGATGTGAAAAGCCCCGTGCGAAAGCCACAATTGCGTAGAATTGCCTCAGCAAACGTGCATGTTGATCCCTGTCCTTACGTGAATTTTCAAGTATTGAACAAATGTTGAAATTACATGGTTAATGATGAAATCAAACATCAACACGTTACCTTTCCTTTAGTGCCTGCTACATGAATGATCTTCATCTTTGAAATTGATTCCTCCAAATCCAAAATCTGTAACAAAAGATGGAAAACACTATAGATTTGAATTCAATCTGTAACATGTTCAATATCAAATCCATGTGTTAGTATGATCTACCTTAACGTAGTCAAACATTAGCTCAAATCTAAGGCCGGCGTTGGTCTGATCGGCACGACTTTTTTGGGTAATCAGGGATGACAGAGCGTCCATTGCTTCATCATAACGTGAAACGCTACTAGGTTCAGTGGATCCGCATCCATCGTCTTCGCCAATTTCAATACAATATAAACATTTGTTCAATAAAAAAATTTGAAACAGTTACAAAACGAAGCGCAGTCAGATTCATAACTTAAATTGCTTTGGTAGTTTGCAATTGAATACAAGTATTCCAATCAGCGACTGAAATCGAACAAACGAAGTGTTCAACAGCAAGAATAAGGAAAAAGAATACCTTGAGCCATGATTGATTAAGCACTGGTTGAGCTTCAAAAACCTGTATTAACGGCGGTGGAAGATCGATACCAGAAGTAAGACGATGATGAGGTCAGTTGGTTAGACTGGATGGTGTTGGTGTGGAAAACAGGGACGAAAAACAACTCAATTGTGCACTATCAAGTAGAGCCAATGGATTTAACAACGCATTCGGAATCGACCCGATAACGAACGAGGCGTCTAATTTTTATTGGATAGATTGGATGGATCAGTCTAACCATATTTAAGGACCGAATGATCACAATATTTATAATAATAAAAAGTTCAGAACTGGTGTTTGGCTCGTAACGAAAGTTCATGATCACAATATTTATAATAAAAAAAGTTGAAACATTCAAAAGATTGTTAGACAAAAATTCCTAAACGATTAAACAAAAATTTAACTAAATGTAGAAAGTAATTTACAAATTTGTAAAATTTCTTTGTAAACTACATTACAGGGTTAGTTTATAATTTGACCATCTTTATCTAATACTAACATTTTAACGTCATAATACTTGAAAGTCCAACATACAACTGGTCATGGGAAAACTGGTTCTTTTATATAAATACCAACTCTTGAAAGAGATTGGCATTGGCTTTTATTAATTGACATAACAAAGCAAACTCACAAATGGAACTGTCTTCTTTGAAATTTGTAAGATATATTTTTGTCATAAGGTATCATATTGGTTCTTTGTATGAATGTTCGAAAACCTATATTACCTTCAGATATGATTTCTGCTTCAATCACACGTTTTCTAAAAGCAACGATCTTGAGTCTACTAGTACTATTACACAAACCATTTTGTCATAAGGTATCATATTGGTTCTTTGTATGAATGTTCGAACGCTGACTTTAAGTAATAATTGATGATTTGGAAAGCCTGAAACTTTAAGACCATTTAATACATCATGTGTATGAAAGTGGGAATATATTATGTTTGTTGTTGTTGTTCAATACATCATGTGTATATATAGATGTGTCTACCTCATCACTCAATTGTTTAATTTGGAAAACTATGTTGGAGCTTAAATACTCTTTTTCTTCTCCAAGGAAAAATGAGAGCAAACGATCATTGATTTCTTGAACAAATTCATTCGTAGGTGCAAAAATGGATCTTTCGCTAAAGAAAAGTGGATTTTCTGAATTTTGAAAAATTGATGGATAAACAAAATATATTGTAACACCCCGAAATTTATGTGTTTTGATTACGAGAATTAGAGGAATCTTGTGTCTGTTAGTAATATGCTTATGATCAAGTTCGGTGTTAGGACTGTTGTAAAACTAACGGTACCTTAGTATAACCCGATGATAATATGAAATAAACACTTTAGTTATATTTGTATAAGTATGTAGAAGCGTTTGAGCGTATGCCGATTTTTTATTAGAGCGACGGTGCTATACGCTTAATGAGTAGCGTATAATAGGTCCAAAATCTAAATACCTCCTTTGGAGATGAAACCAATGGGGTTAGATGCGGAACGGAAAATAA
>WOUH02000045.1:2538300-2551555 GCA_009936405.2 Stevia rebaudiana | reverse complement strand
ATAAGAGAGATGTTAGAAAGTTTTTTGGTGTTGGGGTGGGGTGGGGTGGGGTGGGGGGTAGGAAAAAAGGGTTAAGCCTCTTGTATCGGAGAGAACGTAATTAGTCCATTTTAATAGAGCAGTAAAAAAAGTATGTAACAATGTATTTAACAACATTATTATCCACGTCTAATACTATGTCATTGTCTACTATTAGACTTGAATCCTTGACCTGCAGTAAAAAAAATATGTAACAATGTATTTAACAACATTATTATCCACGTCTAATAATACATCATTGTCTACTATTAGACTTGAATCATTGACCTCACAAAAGAAATACCAATGTGTACACACCCGGATACCATTAGACTACAAGCCCTTTGATTTGTCATCAATTAATATGATTTTATGCGACATATGACTTATAAAACAATTTTTTCTATTTGAAATATTATTGTACGTGCGGGACTAGCCCATTTGATACATGCTTTTGTCTTTTAGATGTGAGGTCTTAGGTTCAATTCATAACAAAGAGAAAATTTAGTGTAGTTTATGATAAATGAGATATGATCTAATTGTGATTTCTTTCCAAAAAAAAATATCAATTTACATTTTACATACATATGAAATAAGAAATTACATTGTACACATAAACTATACAAAAAGGAAAATTAGGTAGATTTAACATCCCTCGCAAGCGAAACGGTGGCGGATGTAAGCCGAGCATAGCGCGAAAAAACTCAAACTAAGGGCGACCAAGACTTTAAGTAAAGATATATGCAACCTGTAGCTTGGTAGGAACAAATTTAGTATGAAATTGTCTGGATAACACCAGTTCTCGAGTAAAATGATAGTCTAGGGAAATGTGCTTAGCCGGCTTACGAGTTGGGTTTTGAGTTAAAAATAGAGCACTCTGGTTGTCACAAGGAGCGTGGGGTGACCAAGAGGGAGCGCATGTAACTCTTGAAGCAAATGAGTGATCCACACAATTTCGGATGCAGTATTTGCCCTTGCCCTATATACAGATTCACAACTTGAACGGGAGACTGATGGTTGTTTCTTTGCACACTAGGAAACCAAATTTCCACCCAGGAATATGGAATAGCCAAAGGTGGAACGACGAGTGTCCAAACACCGAGCCCAATCAGCATCAGAGTATCCAAGGATGGTGACGCTTTCTGGTTTGGAGAATGTGAGTTCATATCCAATGGTGCTTTTAACATAGCAAAGTATCCGTTTTAGTTTTATGAGGAAGAAGGAGCTGTTGAGTCAGATGTGGCATTTTGTTTAAGTGGATAGAATCAAGTGAATGTCGTCAACAAAGATAACATAATAAAGATAACATAATAAAGATAACTATCTTTTGACGTAACCGAGGAAGGTCCCCATAGATCACAAATGACCGAGTCTAGGGGTTTAGATGCTCGATTAATATGCTTGTCAAAAGGCAAACGATGACTTTGTCATTTCACATGACGAGCAAAGACTAGGTTTGGTAACAAAGAAGTTAAAAATAAACAACCCATATTATTTAAGAGTTTAATAGTATCAAAAGACATATGTCCCAAACGTAAATGTCATACCTCAAAAGAAGCTTTTAAGGATGAACCGGATGAGGCAAAAAAATGTCTTCAGGTCGGTACGAAGAACATATAATCCATTTTCACATCGGCCTTGAACTAGAACTTGCTTGGTCACCCGGTCCTGAATAAAAAAGTGTGGTTGGGAAAAAAGAACATCCAAACATTCATCGGTTGTTAATTTACTAATAGATAATAAGTTGTTTGTTAGTCGTGGAATAACTAATACATCTTTTAATGAAATATTACATGTGAGATGTGTGAAACCAATTTTAGTTATAGGTAGAGAATTACCATTCCCGAACGTTACTTTAGGTTCACCTGTTGGAGTAGACATTCTGGAGATGCTCAGAAGAGGAAGTCATATGATCGGTTGCCCCTGAGTCCACAAACCAATCAGGAGTCGGGTTTGACACATTGCATTGGGCATGAAAAGCACGAGCAAGATCAGGGGTCGTTGCTGCAGCAGCGGAAGCATAGGACGCAAGGTTCGGACAGTTGTTGGCATAGTGACCATTTGTCCTGCAAAGTTGATAATGAGGGGTTCGTTGGCTCTGACCCCAACCGGCGGAACCACCGCCCCTGTTGGAACGACCACCACGGTTACGATGAGACGGGGCAGAGCGATCCTGTTGTGTAGAAAACGCAACAGTAGGGGTGGCGGAGCCATGGAGGGACTGAAGAAAAAGTTCATGACTTACAACTTGAATAAGGAGTTCCTGAAAAATAGGTGGGGGTTTGACAGCATGAGTAGCAGTCGAGAAGGTCTCGAAAGTACTGCCAAGACAAGACCCCGTAGGAACCAATGAACTTTTTCAATGTCCTCCACCGGATGTCCGAAGGCAGCTAATTGATCGCAAATATGTTTGAAACGATGACTAAAATCAGCAACAGTAGAGGTATCTTTAGAGGGCTGCCGGAGTTGGTCACGAAGATTATGCACGCGTTCGATGGAAGCGTTGTTGTAGGCGGATTCTATATCAACCCAGATGAGACGGGCAGTTGGTAGTCCAAGGATCTGAGTCATGGCTTCCTCCGAAAGAGATGATTGGAGGAGAACGATAGGTGGGGGTTTGACAGCACGAGTAGCAGTCGAAAAGGTCTCGAAAGTACTGCCAAGACCCCGTAGGAACCAATGAACTTTTTCAATGTCCTCCACCGGATGTCCGACGGTAGCTAATTGATCACAAATATGTTTGAAACGACGACCAAAATCAGCAACAGTAAAGGTACCTTTAGAGAGCTACCGGAGTTGGTCACGAAGATTATGAATGCGTTCGATGGAAGCGTTGTTGTAGGCGGATTCTAGAGCAACCCAGATGAGACAGGCAGTTGGTAGTCCAAGGATCTCAACCATGGCTTCCTCCGAAAGAGATGATTGGAGGAGAATGATAGCTTTCTGATCATCAACGATCCAAGAGTCGTAAAAGGGGTTAGGGACACACTTGTCACCTTGAGTGATAGAGGCGGCCGAAAACACAGACGAACCATCAACATGAGCCAGCAACTTCTGGAACGAGAGAAGTGGATTATCTGATTCTTCCATACAAGGTAATTGATGGAATTCAGTTTAAGGGTGATGGAGTTGAGTGTGGCGTGAAGGAGATGGTGCCATCAGTTGAAGACGAAGACATGGTTGGGTTGGAAGGTGATCGGAAGGCAGAGACACGGTTGGGAGAAGAGAGGGATCGATCAGGCGTATGATACCATGATAAATGAGATATGATTTAATTGTGATTCTTTCCCAAAATTAAGGGAAGCTGGTATTGATAAGAATATCATTTTAGATTTTACATACATATGAAATAAGAAATTACATTGGACACATAAACTATACAAAAAGTAAATTAAGTAGATTTAACAGTTTAGTATTAGGAGTAGAATATATTTATCATTCAAAAAAATTACTGTATGTAACAAATTCTAGAGTAAAATGATAATTAGATTATAAAACTAAAACCATCTTTGTCACATCCTTTTAAATTCAATATATGTATACAACAAACAGCTTTTTATACATCAACCCGTCTATACAAATAATCAATTGTAATGTATTACCCTGCAGTTCTGTTCATCAAACAGTGGAATCAGCACACTTATTGTTACTGTTGTTTCTTTGAATAATCCCTTGGACCGAAAATGGTTGATCCAATTCTCACATTCGTGCTGCCCATTTCTATCTGCAAAAACGTAAATATCTTATTAATCAAATTTACACTAAATATCTTTTGCAAACTGTATTTTTTTTTATGAAAACTTCCATCAAAACTAAAACATAAGACATGTTCCGAAAACGGTCAACAACAAACTCATTTGCTTTTAATTCTTAGAAGACTTAAATTTGCAACCTAAGATCTGTGGAGGTGACAACTGACAACTTCAACCCATTTACATATGAATAAGTCAATTTCTGGTTATGTATTATTATCTCTAACAGGTCAACACATAGTTTAAAAGAAAACAAATCAATTGGCTGAAAGTAGCCCAAGGCATAAAAAGATATTTTAATCATAAACATTTGGTACTCATATGTAACACAATACAGTAGAACCTCTATAATTTAATACTTGATAAATTAATAACCTCGATAAAATTAATAATTTGTTCGGTCCCAATTTGGGACCAGTACAAAATTGGACCCAATCGATAAAATAATAAGATTATAATTTTTTTGAAATCTCAATGTAAATATATTGGACCTAGTGAAACTATAAATTAATAATTACTAAAATATTCCAAAATTTTGGGATTGTCTAGTAAAAAATGAATTTATAGTCACTTGTTTTTTTGTAAACTTCAAATCTATATTGAGTTCATCTTTAAATCTCCCATTACACTTAAGAGTTAAGGCACTGTATTCTCGTATTACAACAAAAAGTTGTGAAGAGATGTATTCTCGTAAGCCAACTTTTTAAATTAATAATTTATTAATTTATCGATATAATAATATCTTGCTAAATCAATAAAATATCACGGTCCCAACATTATTAATTTATAGAGGTTTCACTGTATATTATTAGAGAAAGTTTCATTGGGAATCATAAAAAAAAAACTATGAACACTTGTAAGCCGATGATTTTTTTGTATTGGATTATTTTTTTTACTGGATTATTTTTTATGTACTGGATTATATTTTTTGTACTAGATTAATTTTTTTTTTTGTATTGGATTTGTACTGGATTTTTTTTTTTTGTACTAGATTATTTTTTATATGCTGGGTTTTTTTTTGTACTGTATTTTTTTTCTTCTGGGTTTTTTTTTATGTACTGGATTATTTTTTTTTGTAGGATTATTTTTTTATACTAAAAATGAACGGTTCACAAGTGTTCCACAGTTCCCTTTTTATGGTTTCCTAATGAAACTTTCCCTATATTATTACAGAAGAAATATATTCTTTTTGTTTTAATGATTTCATTGGGAAGGGTGTTTTTATCATTCATTTACTCGAATGAATGATCCAACCAATACTCATGACCCGAACACATGATATGAACCATGACCACACCCAATCACTCATGATCCGAAGTATGGCCCGACTCATGAATCAAACCATACCCGACTCATGAAACAAACGATGACCTAACTTATGACTCAAACCCTACCCAAGGCATGCCCCAAACCACCACGAATTGACCACGACAAGATCCATGACTCAAAACATAACTTGACCCACGATCAAACTATGACCCGACCCTATGGTACGAACCATGACACAAAGTATAACCCAAGCCATGACTCATACCATGACCCTAACAGGCTAACAATGACCCGACCCATGAAGCACCATGACCTGACATATGACTCGAACCACGACCCAAGACATGCCCCAAACAATGAACAGACCACAACACGACCCAACCATTACCCATGATCTAAATAGTGACTAGAATCATGACCTGACCCAAAAAAATTATTACATTCTTTCATCTTCTCATGTCTACAAAACAAGATGAAGTAATAATTTATTTTAATGCGAGTGATAACCAAATAAGACGATAGAATAATGATCTATTTTCTTTCCATAGTCCATTATATTCTTTCGTCCATTCCAATACCTCATCCTAAATAGATCTTTCGGATTCAAAGAATGATAAACCACACTGACCGAGTTGAATTAGATCTTTTGGTTTCAAAGAATGATAAACCAAACTAACCGAGTTGAATGTGTTGGCTTGAACGGCCGGTTTTTAAAAGGTTGTATTAAAAGGTTTAAAAATACATCTACATTGCATTTTCCAAAACATACAAAATAATATAAACAACATTTAAAGCTTTCGTCAAAACCAAATTGTGAACTAAATCCTTCGAAACTCAAAGCGGCAAAACCAACCAACTTGCTTTAATTTGTATAAACAAACAACTAAATAACTCAACAGATGATTATTCTATTTACATTAACCAAAATTACAAATTACAACAAAACATACCGACCCTTATTGACAATAAAAACACTACACACTTGGAAAAACCCAAAACACATCAAGCCAACTATCTTTAAACAAGAGTTTATGACAAACAATCTTTCACATAACTATCTCCGGTTTCAAGATACTAGCTTTGATCTCCTTATGTGGCAAAACCACACCACCATTGCTATATATCTCATCACAAACATGAACATCTTCACCAAGAATCGTCATGTTTTCAACTCGAGCCCATTGACCCACGGTCGAATGCCAACCTATAATACTACTCGAGATACAAGCATGTTTCTTGATGCGGACCCCACGCATAATGGTGCAACCCGAGAGTCTCACTCCCGACTCAATCACACATCCGGGCCCGATTGCAACATTGGGCCCGATTAAACACCCGTCACCGATTTTGGCACTCGCGTCTACCAAAACGTTACCTAAGATGTGGGCCCCACTAGCCAGTTTGGATGGCGTTTTTTTCCTTAACGAGTCGAGGTATAGTCTTAATCCGGTTATGTAATCTTTAGGTTGTCCGATGTCCATCCAAAACCCGGGTAGAACCATTGCAAATAACTGCTTCTTGGATGCGATTTTTGGGAAGATTTCTTTCTCGATCGAAGTGGGTTTGAGCTCGATTCGATTAAGAACAGATGGATTTAAAAGATAAATTCCAGCATTAATCTTGTTACCCACAAATATTTTTGGTTTTTCAACAAATCTTTCGACTTTTCCAGATGATTCCTCCATTACAACTACACCGTATTTAGAAGGCTCATCAACCTACAAAACGAAAAAAATAAATTAATTAATTAATTAAAAATAGAAATGTCAATTTTGGTACTTGTACGAAAAATTGGGTTATTATATTTTTATTTTTAAAGAGTCTGATTGGTAAAATCGTAAACTTAGATATAAAAACAAACATATGAAATGTGTTGAACAAATCAAAAGTTTAGTGTGTTGCATTGCATATACATTTAACAAATAACATGATCGCTTTAACAAAAAAACAAAGTCAAATTAATATTGTAATAGATATGCATTTTCTGTTTTCTGATTTAAAACGTAAATTATTTACAAAAATGTTTCGGGTCAACCCAACCCAAAGCAGTTGCCGGTTTTGACCCGTTACCCACCAAAAGAAATTAAGTTCACCTTAGTAACCATTAATGAAGCTTCACCACCATGAGACTTGTGGAATGAAATCATCTCTTTGAGGGGATATTCACTGATGACATCACTATTGAGAACAAAAAACGGTTCACCCAATTCATCAACCAGCTTGTCTCTAGCCAGAGCCAGTGGACCCGCGGTTCCAAGCGGTTCGGTCTCTTGTGAACATGTGATCTTTATCCCAAGTTTACTTTCAAAATCCTTCAAGAAATTAAGCATCACCTGCATAAACAAAAAATTATCTAAACTCACCCGTAATATAAAAAAAAGGGAAAATGTCACATAACAGAAATCAAGTTTCGAAAGTGTTCTAATTAGGAAGCTCATGCATCTTTTGCCCTAATTAGATCACAAAACCTTCAAATCGGGCCATTATCGGATTTCGTTTGTTTCTAATATATGTAACTATATTAAAAAAGTAAAAAACAAGTTAATTATATTAAAAATAGAAAAAGAAACCTAAAATCCACGTCATCACTATATATTAACATTATTTTTTTTTTTCATAATTGAAACAAACTTTTATTTTATTTAGAATGAAAACAAGGCATATTGCACAAAAAAGTAACGAACTTTTATTTATTTCTAGTTTGTTTAAAAAAACTTCGTTCGCCCCTCTCAAGACTCAAGTGTTTTAAAAGTTTTCATTTTGGGAAATCTTCTTGAAAAAAGTTAACATCAAAGTTATTAAGATGCCACACCATCTTCTTGGACCTCTAAGAGTTTTTTTCTTTATATTTTCTTTAAAGTTTTGCACTCATTTATGCAATTAGCCACATGAAAAAAAATCACATTTACCTCTGGTTGATAATTAATAGCCAAAACCACTTCAGTGACTCCTATAGCCTTAAGAGCTTCAATCTGATGAAAATAATACAAAAATATATATATATAAATAATTGGATGAATAAAGCTAGAATGCAACAAAATTATGAGCAAATTTTTTAAAAATAAGGGTCAAGATTACACACCTGGTGTAAGATCATAGGTTTATTTGCAAAGTCAACAAGTGGTTTCGGGAAGCTGAGAGTCAACGGTCTCAATCGAGTTCCAAATCCTCCAACAAGAATAAGTGCTTTCATGGTGGTAAAATCTGGCAATTGAAAAAACTATTAGATACTTTAAAGTTAACGAGAATGCGATTTATTAATAAGTTGAGGGAAAATATAATGTGGGTCCTTTATAAATTTGTTAAGGAATAAAATGACTATTTATATAACTCGTTGGTGATAAAAGCAAATTTATTTCCACCTAAAAAAGATATATGATGGTGCTTTGACAGACGAGCGTATGCCAAAAATAGACATACATTTATCAAATTTAAATACGAGGTCGATGAATGATTTATGAGTAGGTGGCAAATTCAACCGCACAATTGATGATCGGGTCAACCCGACCCGACTGGATTTTTTTTAGACATGTAAAAAAATTTATCAACTGTTTTAATATGTTACCCAATCTGCCCGACCCGCCCAATTTGTGACATCTGTTTGTGTGGATTTATAATAAAAAAGAAACAAGAAATAAAAAAAAAGGAATTAAAATTTTTTAGAATTTGTCTACATTCAGAGTCATATTAGAGTTCATATATGTCTTGTTAACTCAGGCTGGCTCTAACATATAAATAAATAAAGCAAGAGATTTAAGTCATTATATTTATAGTCCCTAATTTTTTTGTTTAATAATTATCATTAAAATTAAAAACAAATGACTTGATGGATATATTAATAATGAAACTATAGAAAACGTTAAGGTGTTTTTATAAAATTGATCACTATCTTCATATAGTAAATCAGCAACTTCTTCACTTGAAAGTAAATTTCATTGATTAAAGAGTTTGGGAGTATAAATTAAATCATATTGATAATAAAATTTTAAACTATAACTGTATTGTATTTGGAAATTCATTGAAACATGATAGTGGGTTTAGATATTGTTGAGTTTGAAATATCTCAAGATTCTTAATTTTAAGAGGTTGTACATTTGTAAAATGACACAAATATAAAATAGTAAGTTATATTAAAACTAATTATTTCTATTTGCATATTATGCGTATATGGCTATGTTGACTACTTTGTAACGGTTTCTTCTGCATAAAAAAGTTTTCCTAAACTAAAATTAAATAATAAGAAAGATGAATGAATTGTCTACAGATGAATTAAAAAGTCTTATCAAACAATATGCATCAAATAAAGCATAAATTGTTTTTTCCAAACGTACATAATTATTATATTATGCTTTTAACTCTGCCAATGATAAACTATTTCGTTTATCGTTGTCATTCCGAAGTCTGTATAAAGCACTCGGTTGCTTCACAATTTTTTCATTTTGAAAAAAGCCCCAAATTTATATTTTATACATTATATGCATAAAGAAGGTTGATATTAACTATAA
The DNA here is from genome assembly GCA_009936405.2 of Stevia rebaudiana. NCBI lineage: Eukaryota > Viridiplantae > Streptophyta > Magnoliopsida > Asterales > Asteraceae > Stevia > Stevia rebaudiana. The sequence goes on along the minus strand of WOUH02000045.1, from coordinate 2,542,011 downwards.
TAAATATTCAAAAAGAAAAGGATAAAATAAACAATAAACATACCCAGTGAAATCCAACTCAGTTATAGGGTCTGGGTTCAGAAAGAAAGGGATAAGATAAAGAAAACTGATTTTAGCCGCAAAAGTTTTTATTTTTGACAAATTTAGAGATCTCGTATAAAAAACTACTTTCTAAATCAAGTTTCGTGTTTAAAAAAAATAAAACAAAACAAAAAACAATTCTTGGTGCCCATAGTAAATAACAAAACCTAGAGTTGACGTGATACAACATAAATATTTTTGACACATGTCATTACATGAGAAAAATATTGAGAAATTAGCAAATCCAGCTAAATATAGGCTGGAAATGAAATGTTTATGATAAACATAGAACTCTTTATAGCTTTAGTTCAAACCAAATTCAACTTATCTTACTCGTTTTTATTTTAGTTTTCCTTTATATGACCATTTTGTTCCCAATTAGAGACCTTTATAAATTAGTTTGGAGATTTTATACTTCTTTTTAAAAAGAATAAGAACTTGGCTTTTTGTTATAAAAAATATTCTCATTTCTAATTCTCTCTACAACAAGATTATTATATCTTAATAGTCATTTAATACCATTAAAAATCTAGTTTTACCTGATGACTGATGAGATCATAACATTTTGAGAAAGAACTCAAAAAGATATAATTTTAATATAATAATAATTGGTCGAGAAAGTTGCTTTTAGCATCTTCATTAGCTTTGTTATAGATGTTCTTCTTCCAAACACTGATAAATACATAAATAATAAAATGATAACAAGAAAGAAACAACTTCCTGCACAAATTAGCTGGTTTTAAATCGTAAATTAACAAAAAAACTCCAACCTATAACAATCTAAATATTATGAAATTATCAGGAAGAGGAAATGAAAAGGTGTTCATTCGTTTTTTTCTTTTTCATCTGTCTATGTCGCGTGAAAGCAAGTTTATTTCTAATCAGTTTAAGTAAACAAGTCCTATAATCAAATTGACAAATGATCATATAACTGGGACCCACATGATGAAAATGTTAAATGGACAAAACTATGGGATATAAGATTGGTAAATGAAAGAAGGAAACATGTTGCCAATAAGACCCATGTAACAAACATGCTACTTTTTTTTAACAATATATATATACACAAAGGAAGGATAGAATGAAAACTCATTTGAGTTGAGAAAAAACCCAAAAAACTTATATGTAACATTATTATTATTTTTTTTAAAAGGGTTGGTTTTATATACATTTTCGTCACATTTTATAAAAAAATATATTTAAAAAGCTCTGAATACTTTTTTTTTTTAAAACATGTAAAAAAATAACAAAAATTCACGTCTATGTATGTTTCAGCACATGTAACATATGTAACATAACATGTAACATATGTTAAATCTGACAAATTTTGTAAAAAAAAATTTTTTTAGAAAAATCAACTCGGAGCTTTTTTAATTCTTTTTACCAAAAGTCATAAAATTGAATGTACAATTTATGAAAAAATAAAAAAATAAAATTCCAAAAAAACGTTGTTACATATGTTAAAATCGGGTTTCTTGGGTTTTTTCAACTCAATTGGTTTTCACCTCATACATGCCTATATATATATTTTGCATATAAAAATCTCAAACCTTATTAAACTATCTACTATTAAGTTCAATGAGATCAATACCTAGAAACTAGATCTATTTTCAAATTCAAATAATTAAGCCATTGGTGAAAAATAACTCATGAACCAAGAACAAAGAGTCAGTATGTTGTTTTGTGAGTTTCGAATCATAAAGCAATGCAGTGTTAAAAGTTAAAACGCAGATCTGCAGGTTAAACAAATTAAAATCATATATAATTAACCATGGCAGAGAAGATCTACATCATATAATCACAGGATTCGCAATCTCCAACCTCATATAAACCCTAATTGTTTACCGACATCGTTCAATTTGTCGACAAAATAAGATCCACCGACATTCTATAGAACGAACTTGTATCAAAATTGTTGGAAAAAAATCAAGAGAGCAAAAGAGAGAAAACTAACTCAGCTTTGGAGATGAATTATTGGTGAAGAGTATCCTCTAAATGTACAAATTCATACAGAGACGAGGGATCCTCTGTATATATTGAAGAAGAATGATGATTGGGTTTATGAGCTGGATAATAATAGATACAAGTAACCTTTTATCCTTCAAACTTCCGATTGAGACTACTAAGCTTTACTTTTGTTTCAGTAAGCAACAAGAACAAAAACATATTAGTTGAAAATTACAAGCGTATTTTAAAAGATTATTTAAGTGTTTTTTTTTCTTCATAAACTTATTCAGATTTTAGGAGAAGGTTCATGATCAAATTAACTCCATAATTTATAACCAAAAAACTACAACTTAATAAACTTTAAACATTTTTTTGTTTTTTCATACGTTATTATTTTTTAAAACGAATTGCATCATTAAATCACAAATTTTCCTTCTTTCAAACGAGTTTAATGAAGACATATTAAAAAGAAAAAAAAAATTGCGTATAATGATAATTTACAAATAGTTCTTTAGATTTATATTTGCGTTTCTAAAAAAAGATTTATTCGGAATTTTCTTTATTTTTTTTATTTTTTTACCTATACTGCATATGTTTAATGTTAATGTAATATGCTATACTGAATATATGCAGTATGATGATAATTCATATATTTTGATATTTTTAGCTACTTTACACATTTCCTATAAGTGTTTTTCTTATGTATTTATGTATATTACAAGTAGCCGTTTAGAAAAAAATGTGTACTACAAGTATAGTAGTATACTACATATATGTTACTACATATACTACAACTTAAGACGTTAATTTTTTTATTCTTTTGACATAGTTTCATTATACTCGTTTGAAAGAGGGTAAAATTTGTTATATAATGGTGCAAACCGTTTTAAAAAATAATAACGTATGAAAAAATGAGAAATATTTGAAGTTCATTTAAGTATGATTTTTTGGTTCCCGCATAAAAAGTGATTATCTCATGAACCATCCCTCGAATTTTATTCTTCATCTTTATAATTTTTTAGGGGTGTACACGAGTCGAGCCGAGCTCGAGCCTTAGATTTTAAGGGGGCTCGAGCTCGTTTAGAAGTTTAGTTTAAATGCTATGACACGTGTCACTTTCTATTAAATGCTATGACACGTGTCAGTTGATTGTTGGACAATTATAAACCACGGGTCAATAGACTATTTAATTTCAAACTTTCCATCTAAATTACCTGTAAATTGTAATTCATTTTTTTATAAATATTAAAAATATATATTTTATTTGTGTCTATTTATTTTACCTATAATTGTATATTAATGCTAATTTTAACATATATCTTCATTTAGTACACGTGTCAATAAGATACTAAGATATATATAATTGAGTTTTGGATTGAGAAATATGTAATAAATGATTGTAAGAAAAAGAAAATACGTAAATACCCATATTTTAGAGCATTCACTACCCATTCTTATCATCGTCCCCATAATTAACAATGGGTGTCTAGCTGGGTTGGATAAGGTTTGGGCTTTCTTATAGGAGTTCTCAAGTTCGAATCCCACTCCAGGCGGCCTTGAGGTACCCGGCACTGATGAAGCTTAGTACCATGCGTGAAGGCTTAAAGCTGTGAGTGTAGTCCCTTGCGGTGCTCAGATCAAGTGGTGCTAAGTAGAGGTGAATCACCGCCACAATGCCTTCCG
>WOUH02000045.1:2516700-2529529 GCA_009936405.2 Stevia rebaudiana | reverse complement strand
CGTCCCTAAACTAAACGGTGCTTGTAGAAAGTTACATTGGAACGACTAATTGATTATTAAAGTCTTTTACATATGAAGTGAATGAGGTCGGGTTGGTTAAATATTATATGATATAATATTGTATGGGATATTGGTAAACGTCTCGAAAGAGACGAGTTGATTATAAACTTAGAACTCACCTGACGTTTTTAAGTATGCATGTCAGATGCAGGAGAAGTTTCAGGTTGCAAATGACGGATGGTTTAGCTCGGAGGCATTGATAGACTTAGATAGTATGCTGGCGATAGTTAATGTAATATGATGTAAATTAGTTTGAAATAAATGTAATAGCACTTTGATATATATATATATATATATATAATGAGTTATTTTCCGCTGCTATGTAATCTCTGTTAAATCATTTGTGTAAATCCAATGACGTGGCGAGCCCATGGAGTTTGGGGCGTCACAGTTCTGCACACAAACACTTTATGCTTTCGCACATTTACTTATGTTAATTATGTTTTCGCTCAGACTTAAACATTTTCTAAACTAAATGCTTCCGCAACTCTTAAAACAATTTACTTAACTTTTTCACGTTGAACGAGATCAAACGGTTTGTTAAACTATCATATAAAGTCCTTTAACATGACCAATGACTCGGATCCCGACGCTAGATCAACCTATCGCGCCTTCATTTGTGGTTTCGGCCGAGGTGGAAATTTGGGGGTGTCACACATATGAAATTGAGCACAATTTTGCAAAGAAATAGCCCACTTGTTTCTTGAGAAGAGATGGGAAACATGCTCCAAGTCGATCCAATCCATTCGTTGGTATAACTATTTACTTGATAGCATACATTTCTGGAACACCTATAATAAAGGGACAAATAGTCAATTAACACGAGGGTTGCGCTCGTTGCGGGACTTAACCCATCACCTCACATCAAGAGCTGACGACAACCATGCACCACTTATGTCCGCGTCCCCGAAGGCACCCCTCTTTCAAGAGGATTTGTGGCATGTCAAGCCCTAATAAGGTTCTTCGCTTTGCCCAAATTAAACCACATGCTCCACCGCTTATCCAAAAGTAATAAATATTTCAAACAAAGGTTAATAACAAATGTATGATAGGTTTATGACATTGTAGTGTTGAATACATCAAGTTCACGATCGCTTAAAAGATGAAATTCATTGTCGCCGTTATCCTCATCAACAAGAGCATAACTATTTTCGTTTCTCACAATATTACATAAGAAGTTTTAGTTACCAATGATTATAATATACTAAAATTGCGCAGAGGATTATTGGAATGAGCAAAGGAATAATAAGCGATTGAAGATTATTAATTGGTGATGACCGATTGAAGAGGAATGATCAGCGTAGCCACCTAGGTTAAAAGTCAAAATCATGTTTTGAGTTTTACACCTTGGTTCCTTATACTTGTTTTTATACCCTTGGCACAAAACCAGTTCACTGGTTCAAACCGAAAAAACTTGCAGCACGATAAAAAAAATTAGACCTCTAATAGTAGTAATCGGTTGAACCGCATGTCTAAAATAAACTGCCCATCTATCCAAACCGCCGGTCCACTGCTGTGACAGATGAACAGGTAATGTTGTGTCTTGACGCTTGACTGCTTCAGTTGAAGTTAGGGCACGCTTCATCGTCGTCTAGTTTCTGTGATCAAAATTGTGGCGCAGAATGCCGTTCGTATCTAGAACACAGAGGCAAACTGATTACGATCTCATACCTCCGAGCTGCCCAATCGTAATCGACAATGGCGCCTCCTATTTCAGAATTGGGTAATTCTGATTTTTGCACTTATATGAAGCTCAACGTGTTTTAAAATTTTATGAACTACCTGTATGTGTTAATATGGTTTTGTTGTTGGTGTGATTGTTCTAGATGGGCAGGAGAGAGTGAACCTCGCATCATCTTTCGCAACATTGTTCAGAGGCCTCGCCACAAAATAACAGGTTATTGTAACTCATAGCTAGATTGATCTGTTTCACGCTGATAAAACCGTAACCTGATAGCTGAAGATAACTTTTCATGAAAATATGTTGATAACATTAAACTATAGGAAGCATTACAGTGAAAATTTTGCTAATTTCTCATATGATTAAACACCAGAGTAGTAACGAGTAATTAATTGAACTTCGTAGGTGAATTTTTTTAATCCAGTTGCTTAACTACCAAAGGAAACACGTCTGCTGTAATAAAACATGTTATTGTAAATTGAATACATCAAATACTATCAGCCACTAGTAAAGGATGTTACAGAATCATCTTAGCAATGTTGATTACAATTTGTGAAAATTACAGCTGTCAGTAGCTTCTGTTCTGTTTCTTAATACAGGTGAAACAGTAACGATTGTTGGTGACCATGATCCTGCGCTGTTGAAGTACTTTGACTGCACTCGTTCTGGACCACGTTCAGCATTTGATAATGATGTTGTCTTCCAGTTTGAGATAATGGAATATGTAAGCTTGTTTCCTGGTTTGAGATAAACGAATATTGTAAATTATTTATGATCTTTATGCATTAGATCTGTCTTGCTTGGTTTTAAAAAGCGCAAAGCGCACAAAAGTGACAAGGTCTAAAACCGAAGCGCAAAGCGCAAAAGCGTTGGGCTTTTCGTACGCGAGGCGTACGGTGTTTTTAAATATTTTTTATACATCTCATAGGTTTTTTGCATCCCTACCCAAAATTTAGCTATAATTAAGGTTTATATGTGATGTAGTATTAATCACCTACATGTACAACCTTTTTAGCAATATATACAACATTGAAAGCATAAAAATACCTACTGTCCAAGAAGCGAGCCTCAGAGAACTTTTTCCTAGAAAATCGCGCTTTTTTTGCGCTTTTTGGACAGAGTGTGCTTTGTGGTACATAAAGCCCATAGGCTTGCGCCTCGCGCTTTTTAAAACCAAGCTGTCTCGTCAGTTTACTCCTCTCTTTGAAACTAATGCAATGCATGATAGTTATGATATCTCTTACTAACATTACAACTGTCTGATTCCATTAGCCAGTATTATCTCATAAAACTGTAGAAACTATGACATTTTAAAGATTTTGTTTTGTTGTGTTCGTCATTATATCATATGGTAAATCACTTCCATAGTGTTCACCTTTATTACCTTGTAGATTCTTGACTTTGCTTTTGATCGATTGGGTGCAGATCAATCTCCGGTATATTCTCATACTTATTTTATTCTTGTCATTGAATCTAACATGTTTCATTTACTGAAAAATTGTTTTTTTTGTGGTCATTGATGGCATAACAGATTAATCATCCTATCCTCATTACAGAATGTGCATGCAACCCTGTACAGTCACGTAGTAAAATGGCTGAACTTTTATTCGAGACGTATGGAGTTCCTTCTCTAGGTATACATTTCAACAAGCACAGATTCACAGTAATGCATTATTATTATTTTTTTTTTACAGGCCAGTAATGTATTTGTTACCTAAAATCTTTATATATAACAATTATTTGCTAATCTTTTCATTGTTTCACTATTTATTAGCTTACATCTTTTCACAGCTTTTGGTGTTGATGCGGCTTTCAGCTATAAGTACAATCAACAACTTGGGATTTGTGATGGAAATGGTCTTGCAATTTGTTCGGGTTTTACTACAAGCCATGTGATCCCAGTATGCAATTTATCCTTACATTTTGCTTTAATTATGTCATTAATCATTATGAGTTATGATCATTGCCAACAAATCTGTTACTTACTAATCCTTTGTTAATTCAGTTTATTAATGGAGAGCCTGTTTATGAAGCATGCTGTCGTACCAACGTTGGTGGTTACCATGTCACCGATTACCTAAAGCAACTTCTTTCACTCAAGTATCCTCACCACATGTAAGCATTGCCTTTATTGTACTTATATACTCGACTTAATCTTAATATTGATCATATGTGAAACAAAGAAACTTGGAGTGCAAGGGATCTAATTTGATTTAGAGTTTGTGTCAGTTTATTATTAGTTGGATAAGTTTGGTTTTAGATAATTATTTACTTGGGTCATAATTATCTTGTTTAATTAAGATAGGTTTATCTAGTTTATTTAATTGTTTCATCCAGTGTCATTGGTTGTGTAGGTTTCTTATTCTTCATTTCTTTGTAATTTGTTTAATTATAATTAGGACTTTAGGGAGTCGTTTATTCTTTGTACCAGATTTTGTATTTAATAAAAGTGTTTAGCAGGTTTTGGCTGTTTAGGTTTTTTTCTATACGAATTAATCTCTGCATTTTAATCATATTTGGAACTTTTAAAATATTATTTTCTTTATTCTTAAAATGCTCAAAACAGGCAGAGGCTTACATGGGAGAAAGTAGAAGATTTAAAGATGGAACACTGTTATATCACTCAAGATTATGCTTCTGAAGTTAGATTATTTCAGGCATCACCCTTATCTCATCTATATAAATCTATATATTATTCTATCTTATTATCATTTTTATGCTTTTAATTTGAGTTAAATATTAAAGAAAGGGACCAAAGAAGCCGAAGAAAAGACGCGATGTTGGCAACTTCCATGGACCCCAACGCCAGTTGAAGAACCACCTTCAGAGGAGGAAATTGCTAGAAAAGCAGCTTTAAAGGAAAGACAGGGTCAACGATTGAGGGAAATGGCGGAAGCAAAAAGATCTTCAAAAATAAACGAGTTAGAAAATGAATTAAAGGGTTTAGAATTTCTTATACAACAATTAAGACATGTGAACGGAAATGATATTCCAGCTTTTTTAGCTGAGACCGGTTATGTCTCTAAACAAGAAATCGAATCCGCTGTCGTTAAAATAACACAATCGTTAAGGAAAGCGAAAGGGGAACAAGATGAAATTGAGGAGAAACCCGAGATTTCTAATTCAGAGAAGTACACCCTTATTGATGTTCCTGACAACATGCTAACACCAGAGCAGGTATTGTAAACAACCAATTTTTTCGAAATTATTTGATACTTTAAGTAATAACGATCTGTTTTCCAGTTTTAGAAAATATACCTGCATTATAGATATAAAAGTAAATTACATTTTCCGTCGTTTATGTTTATAGTGATTTTTGTCAAAACTGTGGAAACCTTTATGTTTAAAAAGCTTACAGAGTTCATCCTTTCCACCAACCCCCGCATCATTTTCCTCCTATTTTCATTAAATTAAAATTGTGGTCCCTTTAAGTTTGAAAAGCCCAAAATACCATGTGTATTGCACGTGACTGGTTTAAGAAAAAAAAATTTAACGGGCGTTAGTGGACGAAAAATGCAATTTAGAATTATTTAGAATATCTCTCTTTTTTTTTATGACATCATTTTTGGTTTCAAGGAGCTTTTCATTCTCTTCATTTGCATCTGTTGTACAAAGTTAAAGTTATTTCTTTTATAATGTAATCTATACGTAAAGATAAAATTATAATATATAAGCTATCTTCTATGGTTTTTGCTTAACAGGTCAAGGAAAAGAAGAGGCAACTTTTTCTGAAAACAACATCAGAAGGACGCCAAAGAGCAAAACAAAAACGTTTTGAAGAAGAGTTAGAACGGGAAAGGCGTAACAAGGAAGATGAACAAAGACGCTTGTATGTTTCGGTACTTTCACACACACATATATTTGTGTTTTTAGCCAACAATCTTTTAAAAGTTTATTACACAGATGGCCCCTCTGGTTTGCAAAAATTAACAGGTTTAGGTACTAAGGTTTTTAAGTTACAATGTTGGGTTTATATGCTTTTACTGTGTAACGAGTTTGGGTATTATGGCCATCATCTGTTAACTTTGCCTTTAAATTAGGGTGTAATGACCAAATTGTCCTCTAACTTCTCACCTTTTGACTTTGACTATTAGAAAAGTCAAACGGTATTTTGGTCATTTCACCATAATTAACAGAAGTAAAATCAAAAGGATAAAACTCAAACTTGTTACCTTAAACCCTTAGTAGCAAAATCTTTTATACTTTATACAAACCACAAGGACCTTCTGTGTAATTAAAGTATTCTATGATATTGTCACATTTTGCTTCTGGGTGAATTATAGGGAGAACCCAGAGCTGTACATGGAACAATTGCGGGTGAAATACAAGGATTTATCTGAAAAGGTAGAACAACATAAACGACTGAAAACAAACGGAAACAACGGAAACGAAAACAACAACGTGTCTGGTGGTGTTGGCCGTGGTGAGAGACTGAATGCTGCCCAAAAGGAAAGAATGCGTCTTTTAACAACTGCAGCATTTGACCGAGGAAAAGGCGAGGATACTTTTGGAATTAAAGATGAAGATTGGCAACTTTATAAAAAAATGAGCAAAGACAATGATGACGAGGACGACGGACCCAATGAGGATGAGTCTGAGCTGGCTCGTGTTGCTTCTAAACTTCGCGTTAGTTTTCTTCTTCAATAAAATTTATTTTAGAAGGAATACCTCGTATTAAGTCTTGCATTCTTCAATTTACAGGAAATCGACCCAACATTTTTTCCAAAATCAGATGCCAGCTCATCTGGAACTGAACCACCACGGTTTCGTCCTTTAACAAAGGAAGATTTCCAGATACTAATTGGGGTGGAGAGATTCAGGTGCCCCGAGATTCTTTTTCACCCGAATTTGGTGGGTATTGAGCAGGCGGGGTTAGATGAGATGACAGGTGTATCAATACAGAGGCTGCAATCCAAAAGTCAAAGTTTGGAAGAGAGTAATAGGGCGTTGACCAATTCCATCCTTATAACTGGCGGGAGCTGTCTTTACCCTGGGATGAGTGAACGGTTAGAGGCCGGAATACGGATGATTACGCCATCAGGGACCCCGATACGCGTCGTTAGAGCCTCTGATGCTGTTTTTGATGCATGGCTCGGGGCGGCTTCTTTCGCTTCTACTATGCATTTCCAAACACAGGTTTTTAACAAAATTGATTATTATGAGAAAGGTGAAGATTGGCTTCGTCGATACCAGTTAAAGTACTCATTTTAGGTTTATTTTAATTTTTTTTATTTTTATTTTATTTTTATTTTTATTTTATTTTTATTTTTCTGGTCGCAACGTTGTTATTAATCGAAAGGTTGATTGGTTAAGGTCATGATGGCTGATTCTTGAGGTGTTCCGATGCCATTGATTTTATTCGTGTTTTGGAATTTCTGGTTCAAGTGTGAGTTGAGCTACATACTAGTCCAACAACGTTTGTCAAAAAGCTACTAACATCTTTCTTTTTTTCTTTTGAAACGTATTTGATGGCAATTATGAAATTCTATATTTACGTAGTTGTTTACATAAGGATAATTTGAAATGGTAGTTCTAATATAAATGAACTTGCTGTTGAAAAGGTTTTTTTTAATTTCGTAGTGATTACAAAATGTAGAGGTCGTATACTCGTTTAGTTGGAAAACAAAGTTCTGTAATTCTAGTTTTGAATATAATTTTGTTTTAACCAGAAAATAAGCATCATTTGACAAAGACAAACGGGGTAACTTGTGCATACTTCTTTTATTTTAAAATTCATTACTTTTTATACGACATCATTTTTCGTTAAATATTATACTATAAAATCAAATATTTTTTTTTTCTTTTCAAAGAGTATGATATTACTATATAAAATAAAAATAAAAAACAATGAACTAAGTGTTGAATGTGTGAGGCCGTGAGGGTACTAAAAAGAAGCATTTGTTAGTTTCATCTTTATCGCAAAGTTCATATACTATATTATCATAGATCCAACACATTGAACATTCATAAGTTCTTTATTATATTTGATGATTAGTATATTCAAAAGCACCAAAGCCTAGTAGTAGCTCTTTTACTTTCTATCTTGAGCTTTAACCCAGAACACCACCATTGATCGAGGGTTGCGAGATATGGAGGGGCGATGGTGGTGGCGAAGACGGAGCGGCAAGTGGGTTATGATGGTGGAGGATGATGATTTCTTGATATTTAATTGAGACGAAAGTTATGAAGTGATGAGAATCTTGTGGTGATAAATTGGGATAACAAAGAGAGAGATGAAAGTAACAAATAGGACGAAAATACTCTTTAGGCATGTGTGTTTTCAAATGGGTGTAAGGAGACGTGGTCAAATGTAGGCCAAGTATAGGGTTTTTGTGGTTTTCTTAACTCATCAAAAAATAACTATATATATATAAGGAATGGTATTAAAAATAACCATTTCTTAAAGTAATAATCATATAACCTTTATTCACCAATAATCTTTTGCCATGTGTCTTATTTTCTTTGATTTTTTTTTAATGTAAAAGGGTATTATGGTTTCAAAAAAGTCAATTACATACATTCTTATTTTTTTTAAATCTTTTACCGTTTGATTTTTATTCCATTATAACTTTTTTATACTATATCGATATTTTATAAAAATTACACCGTTCAAGTCGTCGTATTTTTCTCTTTAATTCGGTTATAGTAGTGACATTTGTTCTTATTTATTTTTATTTTTTTCAGATGGTCGTATAACATCATTGTATAACAATAATATACAAAAAAAAATGCAAAATATACAACTGTACAAAGCACACAAAACAAACAAATACATCAATCTATCACATACTAAATCATCAATGTACAAATGTCTTTACATTATTGATAGTTTTTGTATTTTTTTTTTCTGATATACCATTTACATCATACAAAAAACATCATTTACAACAATGTACCAAGCTTTAAATATTATTGTATGCATATAAAACACACCATTTAGATCAATGTAATGAGCCCTAAAACATCATTGTATAAAAAAAAACATCACTGTCACATGCCCTAAAACACCATTGTATGAAAATACATCACTGTAAAGAACAAAAAAAATCACTGTCACCATTGCTACTGATTATTTACTAAATCATATTAAATTGAAAAAAAACATATACATGTAAAGAAATAAAAAAAATTCAAGCACCAAGAACCAAAGTGTTTAATATGGAACGAAATCCAAGAACCCAAGAACCATATACATGTAAATAAAAAAATCATATACATGTACAGAAATCGTTTTTCTACTTATCATTTACAAAAGTTTTTAATATGGAACGACACCTAAGAACCAAAGAACAATTCGAAAAATCATATACACGAAAAAAATTCGAAAAAAACCCAAGAACAATCTGAAATGAAACCTACCCGTTTAATAAACCAAAGCAGTGCATATTTGTAAAATTTGACAAGAACCCACACAAAAACCTGGTTATGGTTGCAGGTCGAAGAAGATGATGAAGATGGTGGACAACGAGTTCTTCGGCTCCGACGGTGGTGAAAAGTCGTGGATGCACGAGTTCTTCATCTTCGTCGGATGTTCTTCTTCAACCTACGATCTGTTCTAGATGTTCCGACGGATGTTCTTCAACTTCGGCGGATGCTCTTCTTCAAACGACGGTTTAAGAAGTTGAATCTGATGATGGGGTGCAATGAAGATGAAGAGATCTCATTGTTTTCGTGGGTGAAAGATAGTGTTGGGTGTAGTGAAGATGAAGATCTGATCTCATTTTTTTTGTTGGTGAGAGAGAGTGTACACATAAATATATGTCAGGGTTAAAAAAGATTAAAAACATTTTCCCATCTTGCCCCTGATGTAATCTAAACCCTTCGTTTTGAATTTAAAATATTTTAGAATAAATCAATGACTTGTATGTAGTTGGTTATGTTGTTTATGAGTGGTTATTGTAAGACTGTGAGAATCGTAATTCCCTCCGTGATGATTCGCATTACACTCAAACAAAATATATAATAATGTACAAGGAGTAGATTTAGGCACTATACTAGGAAAGCCAATCTCCTCTAACTAACTATATTATTTTACAGTATATACCAAAACTAATGCCAATAATATCTAGAAGATATTATCGGCTAACAGCCCCCCGCAGTTTGAGCCGGGTGAGAACGGAGGCATAAACTGGATCTGAAACGCAGGAATAGGTGCTTCGGTAGTCCCTTGGTGAAGATGTCGGCATACTGATATTCAGCAGGCACATGAAGGACTTTGACAGTGCCCAGGCGAACCTTCTCGCGAACAAAGTGTATATCTAGTTCAATATGTTTGGTTCTTTGATGTTGAACCGGGTTTTCCGCTAGGTAGACTGCCGAAATATTGTCACAATAAACTATTGTGGCATGTCTAACCGGAACGTGCAGCTCAAGAAGTAAATTACGAATCCAACTGATTTCAGCGACTGCATTTGCAACACCTCTATACTTTGCTTCAGCGCTCGACCGAGAGATTGTCGGTTGGCGTTTTGAGGACCATGAAAGTAAATTATCACCCATGAAAACGCAGTACCCTGATGTGGATCGTCTTGAGTCAGGGCAGCCACCCCAATCCGCATCCGAATAAGCGGTAAGGTTGGTCGATTTGGACGGTGAGATGAGCAACCCATGCGTAAGAGAACCTTTGATGTATCGGAGGATGCGCTTTAAAAACTGAAAGTGTGGTTCTCGAGGATCATGCATGAAAAGACAAACCTGTTGAACTGCATAGGAGATGTCGGGTCGGGTAATAGTGAGATATTGAAGTGCGCCAGCGAGACTACGATACAATGCCCCGTCATGAAATTTGTCTCCAATGTTAGCACTTAGTTTTGAGCCGACCTCGACGGGGGTGCTGACCGGTTTGCAATTAGACATATTAGCACGTGAAAGAATCTCAGTTGCGTAATTCTGTTGGGACAAAAACAATCCTCCATTCTGTTGTTGGACGGATATGCCCAGAAAATGGTGGAGATGACCTAAATCGGTCATGTGGAACTCACCTGAAAGGGACTTGATGATGGACCGCAGAAGATTGTCGTTGGAGGCAGTGAGGACTATATCATCGACGTAAAGTAAAAGATAGGCCGTTTGATCCCCACGGCGATAGATAAACAGGGAGGTATCGCAAACACTACTCTTGAAGCCGCATTTGATTAAAAAACTGGCGAACCGATGGTACCATGCGCGTGGGGCATGTTTTAATCCATATAAGGATTTGTTGAGTTTGCAAACAAACTTTGGATTTTCAGCAGAGACGAAACCTGGTGGTTGAAACATGTAGACCGTTTCGTTAAGGTGTCCGTGAAGAAACGCATTTTTGACATCCAATTGATGTATGGGCCAACGGTTTGAGACTGCCAAGTTTAGCACGGTACGGATCGTGGTTGGTTTTACCACCGGACTGAATGTATCATCGCAGTGTATTCCAACTGTTTGACTCTTGCCATTGACAACCAAACGAGCTTTATGTCGTTCCAAGGATCCATCAGCATGGAACTTATGTTTAAATAACCACATGCATCTTATAATCGGGGCATTTGGTGGCCACCGGACAAGTGACCACGTATTATTAGCCAATAGGGCTTCATATTCGTTGTGCATGGCAATTTTCCAGTTAGGGTCGGAGAGAGCAAGAAGGTGAGATTTTGGAAGAGGAGAAATATGAGATGATGTTTCTGTGTGTAGGGAAAGAGGATGTCGGGTTTTGACAATACCCAATTTGGATCGTGTTTGCATGGGGTGGGAAGATTCGGTGGGAGGTTGTGAGATGATGGGAGGTGGCGACGGTGAGGGGGCCGTATTTGGAGTGGACTGAGATGGATGGTTTTGGACTGATATGCGTGTTCTGGGAGGTGGTGGCGGAGGGGGTGGTGGCGGGTTGGGTGGTGATGTTGAGATGTTGGTGGTGTGATTTGGACCGACTGTAGTGGGAGATGTAGTGGGGTTAAGAGAGTTTGTTGGGTCGGTTGTAATGGGCGGTGTAGTGGTGTGAGTTGGGCCGGTTGTAGTGGAGGGTGTAGGGTGGTTGACGTTATGGAAAGGATGAAACAGGGAGGGATCGGGATCAAGAAAGGAATGTGAGGGTGGCGGTTAAGATGTTTTAGAATAAGGGAAGTTATGTTCATCAAAGACTACGTGTCGAGAAAGGATAGTTTTACCGGTGGAAAGGTCGAGACAACGGTATCCACGGTAGTTGGCCGGGTACCCGAGGAAAACACATGGGGTGGATCGGGGGGATAATTTATGAGGTCGGGTGGAGGATGTGTTCGGATAGCAGAGGCAACCGAAAACACGGAGGTGCTCATAAGATGGTTGTCGGTGGTATAGGATCGTGGTGGGTGTGTTGTGGTGAAGAGGTTTTGATGGTAAAATGTTATGTAGATACGAAGCAGTGTGTAAAGCCTCAACCCAAAACGTGGATGGTAGCGAGGCATGGGTGAGAATGGTGAACATGATGTCATTGAGGCGACGAATCATGCGTTCCGATTTGCCGTTTTGTTGAGATGTGTGTGGGCAAGAAAAACGGAATTGAAGACCGTTTTGAAGGGCAAAATTTTTAAAATTTGTATTGTCAAATTCACCCCCCATGTCACATTGAAAAGCTTGTATTTTCATTCGAAATTGCGTGGAGACAAACTGATGGAATTGAGTGAATTTGGTGAAAGTTTCAGATTTGTATTTTAACGGATATACCCAAGTGTAGTTAGTATACTCATCAATCAACACCATATAATATTTATAACCCGCATGACTTAAAACAGGAGAAGTCCATAAGTCACAATGCAAAATAGCAAATGGTAACATAGTGCAAGTAACAGAATCAGAAAAAGGTAAACGCTTATGTTTTGACAATTGACAAGATTGACAAACAAAAGGTAAATTTATTTTATTAAAAGAAATAAGCTGCTTGGTACGAAGATGCTCCATAACGGGTTGACCCGGATGACCGAGTCTATGGTGCCAAAATGAAACGTCTTTGGATGATGTAAGACAAGCGGTTGCGGAAGTTGGTGTGGTGAGCGGGTATAAGTCACTCGAACTGTTGTGACGACTCAGGATCGTACCATCCCTGAAATCCTTCACAGAGAAACCAAAAGGGTCAAATTC
>WOUH02000045.1:2490759-2516600 GCA_009936405.2 Stevia rebaudiana | reverse complement strand
ACAACCACTGTGTCGGCGTCGCCTGGTCTCGATTCGGTCGCACCGGAACTTGCGAGCACGACCACCGTCGTTGCTGCTGTCGAGGATAGGGAAGCAGCTCGTCCTCGTCGTCAAGGTCCGAACAGAACATCACCAACGCTGCTGTCTCGAGTGGTGGTCGGTCAGAAGAGCGAGGGCCCAACTACTGGAGTGGTGGTCGGACGCATCGCCGGAGTCACCCACACAAGCTTCCCTTCATGATCTGCTCTCTCTCTCTCCTCACATGTTTCTCTCTCTAAACGGCTGGGTTAGGGTTTGCAAATGAAGAGGAAAGGTGCAAAGGATGCTTATATACTCTAGGGTTTTAAGGGTTCATTCGCGTATACGGACCCGTCTCGTGTCGCGGTATTCTTCACCGATTATTATTTCGAGACTAAAACGTTTCATGGATAATACACATATTCTTAAACGTTCGTTCTGTCAGTCGTAATTGACTTGGTGGATAAATAATTCGATACGCATTAACAACGCGTATGTGACGCGTTTAACCGATTTATGCGTTTTTGTGCACTGAACGTTATTATTTCCTTCCGGATACACTTAGTATTGATAATAAAGTATAAAATACTAATTTTTTACCTTGATTCGTGCGTCGTGACGGTTAAACGGTTGAATCTGACGATTACGCGTTAAACGCGACTTTACCGTTTTGTGCTCGCACTTTGTGTTTTGTCGTTCTGGATGAATTTTTGTTCGTTTAATAATAACATTTATATTATTATAAGTTGTTGTGGATAATTAAATCTTTCGATTTGTTAGTTCTGTTTATCAGTCGCGTAAACAACCAATAATCCGGTTTCATTTGTAGACTCTCATTACTTACATAAAGGCTTGACAAGCAAGTCCAATAACTTATATGGGCTTGTATTTTGTTGATCGTTGCTTAAATGGGCCTATCCTCTTATTGGGCTTTGATTGTTTAGTCCATTGGGCCTAAGGTCCAATACCGAAATTTACCAAATGTTACAGAGAACGTCACCGAGCACGTCAATGAGAACCATTCCCAAGTAACCGAGATCGTTCCTGAGCAAGGTTACCGAGACCCATTCCCGAGTAACCAAGATCGTCCAAAAGCAAAGGTTACTAAGAACCAGGAACTCGTTACCGAGACCGTTGCTGGGCCCGAGCCCATTACCAAGATCAGGTTCGAACCATGGTTCGAGCCCACTGGTTTGGGTCTGGTCCGAACCGTTTTCGACCCGGCGACCTTTTTTCGACCTGAACTCTTTTTTCGACCCGAGACCCGTTTTTCGGCCCGAGACTCGTTTTTCGACCCGAGACCCGTTTTTCGGCCCGAAACCCGATTTTCGGCGCGAGACTCGTTTTTCGACCTGAAACCCGATTTTCTGCCCGAGACTCTTTTTCGGCCCGGAACCCTATATTCGACCCGGAACCCGATTTTTGACCCGAAACCTGATTTTCGGCCTGAAACTCGAATTTCGCCTCGGGAACCGTTTTTCGAACCGAAAACTGAACTTCAATCCGATTCTCGATCCGAAATCCGATTAACGTTCCGATTCCCTGTCTGAATTCCGATTGACGTTCCGGTTCCCGATACAAACCCGATTATCATTCCGGTTTCCGATTCAGAAACCGATATACACTCGGGTTTCTGATTCGAAACCTGATTAACGTTCTAACTTAAATTCGGAGTACAATTAACAACTGTTTTCACTCAAACAAAGTATTTAACACCATCATTCAAACCATACTACATTTTCAAGGACTAAAATGAATCGTGAATCATTATATAGACTTGTTTAACAACAATCATTACATATCCAAGCAAGTAATGTTTCAAAGAACTAATTTACTTATAAACGATTAACAAGACTCGCCTGATTTCTGTTAAGTCGCACTAGGATCATCAGCAACCTTAAACAACAACAGCAGTGAGTTTTTGTAACCCCCTTTCAATGTTTTAGTTTACAAAACTCGGGGAATTACAACAACAACTAAACATTTACAACATGTTGCTATATTTATTTGTTGTGGCTTATATAACTGAATGATTATCTAAGATTACAATTGTTCTATCAACAAATCCTCATAACAATATTGTATCCAATTAACCCGTGACGGACTACGGGCTGAGTGGCTAGTATAGATAGTACTATCAGGCTGACAACCCCATTCATGTGACCCCAGACTGGGATGGATGTAGAAACACCATTTCCAACAACAGCCTAATATTGATAGATATTAGGAGTAAGGTGATAACATGTTAGATTATTCTGACCGTCATAAAGGTAATGGATACGCGTCTTATGATAATTAATTGAATTATATATGTTAACATTTATTATATAGCAATGCATTTACGAACTCACTAGCATTCGTGCTGATCTTTCAAACTCACAACATTTTCAGGTGATAACTGATCTTACAAGAACAACAACAATAGGCGTTTGTACAACAACAGCAGCATGCATTTCGGAACCCTATTTGGAACAAACGGTTATGTGTAATATGGGTAATAACAAAAAATGGTGTAATAACTTACAATAGAATGGTTATGTTTAATCAATGTAAGATGCAATGTTTAGTTATTCCATTTGTGCTTTGGCCCAACCACAGAAAGTCGCACCTTCTCTTGGTAATTGTTACAATCCACATGCTTCCGCGACCAATTAACATTTTACACGTGTACCGAGACGAGAGAGGGGGTGTGACAGGCTTGGTATCAGAGCTAAACTTTGGGCTGCAACACACAAAAGAGCAAGTTAGAATTTGACTCACTGAAGCTCGGAAGTGCTTTTTACATCCAAGTCGGTAATTTTAACAAGATAAGCATATGTATATAAAATAAAAGTTTGTAAGTATAAACAAGGAACTCTTTGACATACAAGCCAGTTACGTTATCAGTCTATGCATATGTACATAAACATGTGAGTTCATTCACAGATTGTGTTATCACCGATTCAAGAACTTGAACAAATTTATTGTAATAACATATTTTTTCTATATGAAACAAGTTAACCTATGTTGGTGCAAGAGTGTATCAACAACTTTCGGTTATTAAAGAAGACAAAGTTTTAGTTTTAATTGTATTTTATTTTATTTTGTATTAGCTTAGCATGTGTTTGAGTGTTTTGATTAGCTAGTTGTAAACTAGTATAAATAGCTAAGTGTTTGACTTACGAGGAAGACTTTCCAACTCACCATACTTCATTCTTACATTGAGAGAGAGAGATTCTAAAGAGAGAAAGTTGGATTTCATTGTTTTTATTGATCATAATTCTTTGTATTACATACAATTCAATGAAATCATGATTTGTTTCATCATCTTGTGTTTATCTTCATCATTTTCATCTTGATTCTTTTGTTTTTCTTGATTTGCAAAACGCATCAACATGAACACGGATTCCGCACGTTTCGTGTTGAGTGATCTCGGTGTCGATCCGATCACCTACCCGGACCTACACAGTAATATTACACATATGCAGTATACATAAAAAGATAAAAATATAAAGAAAATTCTAAATAAAGCTTTTCTAAAAACACAAATATAAATTAAAAAAAGTATAATTTGTAAATTTTTTGAACGGCTTAGTAATTAAATGTCTAAGCCCGGATTTGTACCGGGGACCTCCTGAGAAGTAAAGCTTTCTACCTCTCCACTTGAACCATTAGGATAAGGGATCATTGGGTGAGATTCCACTAGGTAAGTTTGTTATATCAGATCCAGGGGGTCTAAAATAAAATCATAAGATAAGAGTTCCTTCTTGTGTCGTGCAAAGCACATGTCCAACGGCTCCTTGGAGCTTCACAGGCTCCCAAATTTACAGCTTCCATCCCACAATTGACCGTTGTATTACGCTCCTTGCTATTCTCCATTATAAATCCCAATCCGACCGTTAAATTATATTTCCTTCCAAAGAAAACCCCCAAATTCTTTGATCGAATCCATCCATACCCGAATTCAACAGCTCAAGATCTCTTCCCAAACCTCGAATCACAAAAACCCTTCATTTATTTTCATCAGAGATGGATTCGAATCAAAGAAGAAAGAGTGGGATCAATCTCCCAGCTGGGATGTCGGAAACTTCTTTACGCCTCAACACCGGCGCCGGCTCTCCGTCTCCTTTGATCAGAACCATTTCGTCTCCGTCACCTCGAACAATGTCTCCCCGAACCATTTCCAACTTAACGTCGTCGCCGTCGTCAAAATCCGCCGGAGCTTGCAGCGATCGGTTCATCCCGTGCCGATCATCTTCCAGGCTCCACACGTTCGGGTTACCGGATAAAGCGTCGCCGGTGAAAGATGGATGTGGAGGGAACAGTGAAGCGTATACGAGGTTATTAAGGTGTGAATTATTCGGGTCTGATGTTGGGTTTTCTTCTCCTGCAGGTGGGACTAAAGGGTCGGGTTCTTATTCGTCGCCGGCGAGCAGTCCGAGTAAGAACATGCTGCGGTTCAAGACGGATAGTTCGGGTCAAAATTCTCCGTATACGGGTTCAATTTTGGGTCAGGATAACGGGTTGAGCTCGGAGTCTGCAACTCCACCCAAACCCCCACGCAAGGTCCCCAAAACACCCCACAAGGTAAACATTTCATATTCAACATCAAACATTAATTTTGAAAGATTTGGTCAAACAATAGTTGATGTTTGACTTTTGAAATTTTTCTATTTGGGTTGCCTAAATATTCTTTCCAGCTTTTTGACAAGAGAACTTAATCATAGAAACAATAATCTTGTATATTTATTACATTCCATTTGTGTATTATAAGAGCAAGTTCAAGACTGAAATAAATGAGCTTGCATTTGCATATTCATAGAAAGATTAGCAAGAACACAATCTTTATGTAATTTATAAATGTTCTATGATAAGCATGACATAATTAATTGTTGATTTTATGTACCCATTGTTTAAAAATTAGGTTTTGGATGCACCATCGCTTCAAGACGACTTCTACTTGAACCTTGTTGACTGGTCATCACAAAATGTACTCGCGGTTGGACTCGGTAGCTGTGTTTATTTATGGACCGCAACAACCAGCAAAGTGATTTTCTCAACCCGGTTCGAACCATTTTATAAAGTTTTTACATTGGCTGATGTGGTTTTCATTTCAGGTGACCAAGTTGTGTGATTTGGGTCCAAACGATGGGGTGTGTTCGGTTCAATGGACCCGAGAAGGGTCTTACATATCGGTTGGTACTAGTCTTGGAAAAGTTCAGGTACCCTTTCATTTAAGTAACAATTTTTAAAATTTTTAACAATAGTTGTTACATTTAAAATAAAAAAGGATGGTTGTGGGTTTTTTTATATAGGTTTGGGATGGGACTCAATGCAAAAAGGTTCGAACCATGGGTGGACACCAAACGAGAACCGGTGTGTTAGCATGGAGCTCACGAATATTATCATCCGGAAGTAGAGACCGCAACATATTGCAACATGATCTTCGTGTCCCTAGTGATTATATTAGCAAGCTTGTTGGACATAAATCAGAGGTAAACATGAAATTTTAATTAAGAAATCCGCATAAAACCGTCAAATTCTGTTTTTTTTGCCAGTTTTCGTTTAAAGGCCTCGTGTTTTGTTTGTCTATGCGAACTTTTGTTTTGTAGCGACGATAGTTATTGGAACACAAACTAATCAATCTTTTTATAGCTCTCTATAAATCAAGAATCCTTAAAAGCCTCAACTTCCATTCGTTTGTTTTTTCATTATATGGTATTGGTAATTACCCTTATGATAAATAATTATGAGCTTTATAAATCTTATCTAACTTTAATGGTAGTAAAGCAAACTCTAAAACACAAGTTCTTGACCATAAAAGTTTAGTAAAAACCTTAACTTCCATTTGTTGGTCGTTTTCATTTTATGGTATCGTTTACAAATAGACAAGACCTGTAAGATTATCAAGTTCTGATCTTTATGAATCTAATGTATGTTTCATTTTATGATCAAGAACCTTAAGATAAGATCTTTTATGCCATTTTCATTTCAAAGTGTCAATAGTTGGTACCCATAGAATAAAAATGTGAACTTGTATGGTTAGAATTTATAAATAAGGTAAACATGAAATCTTGATCAAGAAATCTTTAAACCTCAAGTTCAGTTCTTTTTATGCCGCTTGTAATTTTTAAGAAATCTTTAAACCTCAAGTTCAGTTCTTTTATGCCTCTTTTTATTTTTAAAATGTTAATAAATGGTACCCACAGAATAAAAATGTGAACTTGTATGGTTATAATTTATAAATAAGATAAAAATGAAATCTTTTTCAAGAAATCTTTAACCCTCAAGTTCTGTTCTTTTATGCCATTTTTTATTTTCAAAGTATATTTAAATGTGAACTTGTATAGTTATAATTTATAAATAAGATAAAAATGAAATCTTTTTTTACAAATCTTTAAACCCTCAAGTTCTGTTCTTTTATACCATTTTTTATTTCAAAGTATCTTTAAATGTGAGCTTTTTTATGTTTCTAAATATGGATATCGCGTATTATTCAGGTATGTGGACTCAAATGGTCACATGATGATCGAGAACTGGCATCTGGTGGAAACGACAATCAACTGCTGGTTTGGAACCAGCACTCTGCACAACCACTTCTGAAACTAACCGAACACACGGCTGCAGTTAAAGCAATCGCGTGGTCACCTCACCAGAGCAGCCTTTTGGTCTCTGGCGGTGGCACTGCTGACCGGTGCATTCGGTTTTGGAACACCGCTAGCGGGAACCAACTGAACCATGTTGACACCGGGAGTCAAGTGTGTAATCTAGCATGGAGCAAGAACGTGAATGAACTCGTTAGCACTCACGGGTACTCTCAAAATCAAATTATGGTTTGGAAATATCCAACATTGGCTAAGGTAACAAAACAAACACATTTTCTTTTCGTGTTTTTTAGGGGTAATTTTATATAATAGTAACCATAATTGTTCCTCTGAAGTTACTCAACTTTTATAGGTGTTCCAATTCTATGTAATTTTTTTATAAATATTTATTTTTTTCAAAAATTGATTGTGGCAAATCAAATATATATGCATATTTATTCTTAACTTGATCTGAATTTTACAACTATGAAACTTTATTGTTATTTCATGAATTTGTTTTTTCCACAATTAACTCATAATTCAAGTTTATTTTTAAACATATATGAATGTGATTCATTTGCCTCGATCAATTTTAAAAAATTTGAACGCTTTAAAAAAATAAATTGCATATGATTGGAACACATAGTTGAAACACTTGAAAAACTTGGTTACTATTGGGTAGAGTTTTGTTATTATTATTTTTCGGGATAATAATGTTGGTAATATTAATTAATAATAGGTTGCAACGCTGACTGGACATAGCATGCGAGTGTTGTATCTAGCAATGTCACCAGATGGTCAAACAATAGTGACGGGTGCAGGCGATGAAACTTTAAGGTTTTGGAATGTTTTCCCATCTGTGAAATCACCAGTACGTGTTTTAGTATAAATATTTATTTAGTGGTTATGAATAATATGTGTTATGTTATTAAATATGTGTTATGCTGTTAAATTTCAGGCAGCTGTAAGGGACTCTGGGTTGTGGTCATTAGGAAGGACTCAAATCAGATGATACTAAAGAAGAAGAAAAAGGGTGGATTGATTTAATTGTAAATTTTTTATTTTAAGTTAATATAAAATAATTCATATACAGGCACATAGATATAGTTAATGAGGTTGGTCCTTGAGTCAACAAGTGAAGTAGATAGGGTTTACATTGTCAGAGACACGAATATGACTTGTATGTTTCATTCTATCCATCTCCATTTTCTAAATACACAAATTGTTAACAAATTTTAACTAATTCTAGCAAATTTTTATACTGATTTAGACTGATTATGACCTCTTTTATTGTATTCGGTATGGCCAATTAGTTGAAATCGCAGCAATGGACAACTTATTTCTATTTAAATAGCGATTAATAATGTTTTTTACAACATTGTCTGTGATGGCAATTTGTGCCCATGGTGTATGGTCGAAATGGCTTTCCTGCCACTCAATTTTCGTTATTGGCGTTTTTTGGGTTTCATTTTTTCCCTGTCTGAGTCCCTAAGTTATGAGGGGATTTAGTTTTATATCCTTTCCGTCACGTTGACCGTCTAAAAACCGTTATGTTTGGGGTAAAAAGGTCATTTCTTCCATTATCAACCAAACACATCCTCAATCTCCCACCGACCAAACCCAATGCCGCAGGCCCACCATCCCTACTGATCCAATCATCGTGACTGCCAAGCGTTGCGCACCAACCACCTGTCGATAGGAAAATATGTTAATAGTAGTAATTGTTAGTCCCGAATCCAAATCTAACAGCGTGATATCAATGGAGAATCCGTTTGTTTATGCGGAAAGTAAACAAACACGCAATAACAAGAACAAGAACACAAACAAAGATGAAGAATGATATTGTATTCCCTAATTGCACTCAACCTCAAAGGATTGACTGGTACAATTGGTGTTCTTGACAAAACAAAGAGAAAAGCTAAACACTTGTTTTCGGCTGCTACAGTAATACGAATGAACAGTTAAACCTAATTAATGAAAGACAAATGGTTTATATATCACCAAGTACAATGAGAGCCCATTAACTAATTAACAATTAAAACATCCGTGCGGCCCACCAACAGTACCATCGAGAGCATCCAGCCGAGAACCCAGTCATCGAGACCTTTAGTCACCATCGAGAGAAACAGCATCATCGAGACCAGCATCATCGAGACCATCGAGAAGAACAGCTCTTCGAGAGGATTCCAGTCTTCGAGAGCCGGGAAGCCACAACCATATAAATATGTACCCAACAACCGAAAAACCAAAACCAAACGATTATTAAAAACTAATAAGTGAATATTTCGGTTACGGTGCACACCCCTAATAGACATCAATGCTAGCAAATAATTGTTTCATGGTGTATTCCAAATTAGGATTATTATAGATAATGGGAATTTGGCATAGATCAAGAATAGCCTTTCTGTTGAGTTTAGAGAAATCTTTCTTGCAAGTGAATAGATAGCTTTTCTTTGAGCACTTAACAACAAGATTTCCATTTGACTTTATAAAGTTTTCTCGATGCTTAGAAGATCTTTTGATTTAGAAAGATTTTTCTCTGAAATCTCCTTTCACAACTTTAATGCTGGTACAAGTGCTTTAATGGTATTTAGGAGAAGTTCTAGATCTCTGATTGTTGTTTCAGTTTGAGCCTTTGATATCTATTTATTTGCATTGTATTTAGTTTCCTAAGGTATGTCCCATCCAGCAGCCTTACCTCAATGTAGGAAAAAAGGCTTTTGCCACTTCCAACCTTTCCTGGATGTTTCATCTGAATTATCAGGTCATAATTACCTCATCATAAGACCAATCGAAAATAATGTTTGAAGTTTGATTTCCAATTATTACCTTTCTAGGCTTAACATAACCCGTTATTTTCTTTAATGGCTAATTCATAATCTCCCATTTCTTTAATTGCTTCATGATAGATTCTCTGTCATTATGCCCTTGTGTTTTAGTTGATGCTAATTCTTAATCTCTTATTTCTTTAATTTCTTCATGATAGGTTCTCTGTCATTATGCCCTTGTGTTTTAGTTGATTTGATCCCCCAGCATATTGGCCACGATTCACCATTATAAGCTTAGCCAGAATTTTTAAGGTCTTCCAAAGGTACTTCGAATGTCATTTTGTTGGCATCACGTTGGCCAGAGTTTGATCCAGGGCTAGATCTTGATTCTCCTGCTCTTCCTCTTCTTCCTCTCAAAATCAGTTTCGAATTGAGATTTAAGAGTTTGTCTATCTTCTCATTTTCTCTAGATGGTTCTTCAAATATCATTGAATCTTGAGTCTCTTAAGAGTATCCATGTTTAATCAGTTTCATATATCTTGTTGCATGAGGGTCAGCTTGAGCATTTGCTACAAACCGCTAAGTATACTTGGCATCAAAGGATACGGATGGCTCTCTATCATCGGTATTCTTGTTTGTAATTTGTGTTTCTTGCTTCTCATGCTCACTATCTTCAAAATATACTTGTTCACTGTAGTTGTCAAAAGCGTGGTGTTATAATTAAATACTTGTGTCAATTCTTTGAGAATTGCACACACAGGTTCAGCATCCTTTTTGGATATATCCTTTGAAGGCTTTTCTAGCTCTTTATCCTTTTGTTTGCCAACTGCTTTCACATGGGCTCTTTTCTTTTGGGTTTCCAGTCCTTTCAAGATAATTTTGATGTATTCCTCCTCACCGTATGTTCAGGAACATGTAAGTATTTGTCACATTTGCAAAAGATAGGACTTCTGTTGAGAGGATATATCAAGAAATCATCAACCAGTTTCCATTTCACTTTTTTCCTTGTGATTTCTTGTGCAGTATCATCAAGGTTATATCTCTGTGTAGTTCTTTTTTCATATGATTTAAGGTTTTGGATGAGCAAATACTTCTTTCTTAGCAGCATGTTTTGTAGATTTAGGAATAGGGTAGGAGACAGCAGACTTTAAGGATTATTGCTTTTTGTTGTTTGGACTGTTTGGAGAGATTATCATCATCATCATCATTATTTATTTTTCTTTATATGATCATGAGAATTGGTATCAGAGTCGATTGCTAACACAATCCAAACTTACAAATTGTGATTTCTGTGATATAAAGCTGAAAACCAGCTTAGAATAATATAGCTGAGAAATTTCTTAAATAAATCTGATCAGTTCGTCAAACAAATTTACATAGAATGGTAGGTTTACACCATCGCCTTTACTATGTGTTCTTGGTGAAACTATGTGTTTTTGCGATTTTCATATTTGTAGCTTGAGATTGTTAAATCAGTCATAGCATACATGTATGTGAGCATTTACTAATCAACGGACAATCAGATCTTAAAATTTGTGAGTCGATTCACATAGTTCTCTCTCATCATATGAGCATGTTCACAGTTTACTGTTCCATTGAATTTCGAGTCTCTTCGGTAAGACTCGGATGAGTGTTTTGAACATCCGTTTGTTGGTGTGAGTTGATTTCGTTCACTAATCCATCATTCCATTCAAGAACCAGTAATCAATTGGTCTGATCATCATCGATTTTGCTGTTTTTTACTGTTTCATTGATTTTGAACAAATTTCTTTTCAAATTAATCCAAATTTAATCTGATATCAATATGTGATCATTGAGAACCATAGTTATCTAACATAATTAGTTCCTCTGACTTATTTGGACAATAATAGACAAATTTGGCTAGGGTATTAGTTCCTGATAATCATAAGTCTCCTTTAATTTGTAGATAAAACTTACCTAAAATTATCAAAAAAAATAATCCACAAAACACCATAAACAACGTTGAATTGCTTTCATTGAACTGCTAACTTACTTCAATGGCAGAAACAAAATTTGTTAACTGTTTATCCAGAATCTGAGAAGATGGAATGCAAATCTCAATGGGACCGACCAGTTTTGCCAATGTGACTTTAGATAAATGCCAACCTAAGAAGAATTACATTTAATCATTTTTTTTACTTTTTTTTGTAAGAGTGATGAAATCAGTTATGACATGTATAACTGATGTCTTGTCAAATAACGTTTTCCATTGTGAGCTAAACAATTAAGTCAATTAATTAAATGTCTATAAATAGACCAGTGATAGAGTTAGGGTACAGAGTTCTAATATCCTTTCCACATACATAAAGCAAATTGTACACTCAAGTTTATCTTTAACCTAATTGACTTCTATTCAAATAAATTATTCTTTACTCCTTATTATTATTGTTATTGAATATGCATGCTGATCGAATGTTTAATTATATGTTTTGCTTTGTGATTATTGATTTATGCGTAGCTTGAGTTGATTGTTTGTTTCCGCCTCTCAACCATCTGAAATCACTACTCATTTTCCGAAATATACAATCCTAACAATAAGTGAGATTTACTAATGACATGGGCCTAAAAAGCTAAATTCACTAACGGGAACTACACCCTAAAATACGTGTTCTAACATTAGGTTTAAAATAAGTGTAAAAAGTACTCTCGTACACATCCTCTGTTTGTACACACACACAATGTAAGTCCTGAGAACGGATCTAACAACATGATATCAATTAAACACAAGATTAGGCAGAATCTAATCGTGTACTAATTCAAGAAATAGATTAATATAACAAGAACATGATTAACAATAGGAATACGTTATTGAATTTCAATGCGTACAAATACCTTTTAAATTCTAGTTAGGGTTCGACGAGACGGTTCTAATGCCACCAAAATGAGGTCAATCAAGTTTGTTTGGTTGGACTTTTTACACTTTCTATGGTCTTCAATGTTTAGCCTAACCTCATACTATATATGTATATAAACACACAAATATGATTAATTTTGTTCAATGGTTGTCATATATATCTTTAATTGAACCACCTTTTTGTTGATATCAATGGTTAATTTGTTATATTGTCAGAAAACATTGTCCGAGTTCATGGATGTTACACTTACAATATCCCTCTAGCTTTATGTTTTATTGCCGTTTAAAAGGCTTTGCCATCACCATCGACCCACACTCTGTGTTCAATTTTCTTTGCCACATCACTTGTAAATTCTTTAGCAACAACCTTAAATAGCGAAACTGACTATAGGTGACTTCTCTCTTACACCTTGATATCTTGCTATCCAAATATCATCAAATCAATCAGATCAGTAGACCGATATTCACATTCTTTGCAAAAAGGATTGCATTCATCAGTTCTATATCAAGAACATAATTGAAATTTATATAAGGAACCATCAAAAAATCTCGGCAACAAATAAACAGTTTTCAGCTTGCGAGGTGCATGCCACATTACATCTTTATTGGTTAATGTTTTTTAGTTCAGTCACACCTTGATCTGACTTCATAATGGATTTAGCAGTCTTAGTGTTGGATATTAGATGGCTGATCATCGATAAAATGTTAAAGTTATTAGTAAAGGTATGATCCAAAGAGTTATACTTTTGAAGGCAACAAATATAATATCTAAAAAATGTTAGATATTAATAGATTCACAAATTGCGGTTATTGAGAACTGATGATTTATTATTATTTAAGAAATGGTAATAAGTGATAATTTATTACTTGTAAACAAATAAATTAGTTTTTATTATTTATTTAATAATAAATAAATGGAGTTTATTATTTAAGAAATAATAAAATAAAGTGGTATTTATTATTTACGAAATAATAATTGGTAACTTTATTATATGTGAAATATTAAAGGTAAAAAAGAATTAATTATAAGATAATTAATCTAAATAGATAATTTTTGAATTTTGAATTTTGAATGATCTATTGATTATTAATTATCAACTAGTAATTAATGGGGAATACTTAATTAGTTATTTTTTATTTATGGTTTTAACTTTAAAAGTTACATGTGAATTTTGGTTATTACTGTTTATTATAAATAAGTTGTTTTTACCTTATTTATAGATACTAGAGGTTTTGGAAAAACCCTCCCTAATTCCAAACCCAAGCCCAACCGTCGCCAACTACCGCTCCACTGGCGGCCAGCCGCCGCTAAAAGACCACCTCATTGCCGTCGACCAACGCCGAAAGTTTTTTGGAGTTCCCGCCAGAACCCTAATCTGGCCACCGTTGCCGCCCACTATCAAGATCCAGTTGAATCGTAGTGTCCTGGTTCCGGATCCATTTTCGGTTTTTCATTTCGTGAGACGATCCGTGAAGTTGGGGTAGATCGTGATCTGGTCACTAGCGAGACTGTTGTCGTATGCATCATGTGGATTTGGTGTTCTTCGTAAAAGTCGATTTCTAAACATCATATGGTTGTGCTTTATGTTTTGTTTAAATCACATGTAATTGGATACCCGTTTTGGGATTTGTTTTTGAAATAGTAGTTTATTATAACCACACGCTTCCGCATGCGCAAATATGATTTGATAAAATAATAATATTAAGTGAGATTTAAAAGGAGTTTTATATCAGGTTGCATTACATACATAAATGAGTTTTAGTAATTGTATACACAAAATCCCATTTATCGTATACACAAAATCCCAACAGCCATATTAGACATGTGAAATAAGACCCGAGCTTCAATTGCAAAAATATGGAAAAGTAGTCTTTCGCGACACGCGTGAGGAAAGCCAAACACGCTAGCGATACGCGAGCGTATCCAGGAAGCAATTTACGGCCCCTGACTATTTTGTCTCTTGCGACACGCGAGAGTCTTAGGATACCTTCTCGCGATACGTGAGCGGCCCGTCGACACAAAAACTTAATTTTTTCTTGTTTAATACCTCAGTCACTTTCATTGTAAGGAGTTTAATTCTTTTGCTTCTTAAGGCGATTTTAGAGTGAGTTAAGAAATAAAGTTCTAAGCTTGGATGATTTGATGAAGAATTGAATGCTATAAGCGGTTAGAAGTTGATTAGTCTAGTTTTTTCTTTGCACATAAATCTAAGTTTTAATTAGCATGTGAATCTTGTTGATGAAGAATTGCAATTTGCATGTAAATCATAGTTTTTAATTAGCTTATTTGTCAAACCTCCCCTTATTATTATTAATTAATTAGGTAAAAATTTAGGTTAATTGATTAGTTGTCTAGCTTAGAGTCTATGGCTCAACCTCGATCTTATCCCACTACTACACCGCGACCAGTACACTTGCCGCAAGCGTGTGGATGGTTTTGATTAGGTGGAGTTTACATATTGTTTACTTTGTTTTGTTTTTGGGTCTGTCCATTGACACATCAATCTTGTCAGGATTGATGATCTGATCAATAAGTCATGATTTCAATCAATTACTATGTAGAAACATGTAATCGATTCAAGTTAAATATGAATCTAACTCAAAACACAAAACAATCAAAATGTAATCAAATATTCAAGACACAATCAATGAAACAGTAAATGAATAGATGATTTGAATATTCAAAGTAGTGATTGATCTTTATAATCACAGAATTACAGTGTGTGTGTGTGTGTAAATGCGTGTGTCAAAAGTGTACACGCTAAGTCTATAACATGCCTATTTATAAGCAAATTCAAACTAACCTAACTGCTCTAACTGTAAAGCACTAACAGAAAAACAGACTTAACGTCACATCAGTTAAACACGTCATAACTTATGTCAGGATATATATTTACATGAAGAATTCTAACTACGTCTTTAGTCATCAATAGTAGATCATTTCTTCATTAGCAACAGACTTTTACAGTGCTAGTAATGCAATTTTTGGTCCTCAGTAACACCATTTACTTTTGGTATTACTTAGAAAGTATCTTAGTTGATAACTCATCAAGACTAGAGTCTGAACGTCAGTACTCGTGAAATACATATCAATAATGAGATTGACTTGGACAACATCAAAGGTTGAATCATCAGTATTTCAGTCAAAGTGTCAGCAGTGAAGAGCTGTTTGTCAGCAATACATAATACTTGCATTCAAGCGTTGAGTTAAGTCTTTGAGAAGGTTATCAGCATTCAAGTCTTCATCAGTATTACTCTTTTATAGTGTCAGTACTCCTCTTGACCTGCACTCTTGTTGGGTTATCAGTATTTCCATATAACCTGTCATTGCTGATGAATTTTGCTTATCAGCACTCCTTTATACTTCACCAGTTCATCAATGGAGATTACTATATCAGCAATACACTTTGATCTGAATCAGCAATGCATACTTGTTTGTTAGTAATACTAATTTGTTCATCAGTATTCCTCTTGACTTTGCATCTTGAGACTATATCATGTCAGTACTTCACTTTCTGCATCAATATTCCTTTTTTACTTGTTTGCTTTCATCTCAAGTGCATCAATAATGCTATCAGCATCTAATTCTCCTTATAAATCCTGCAAAAATGACCACAACTCAATAAGACAAACATATATGTTAATTAAATAACATATAAAAGCATATTGGTAGAAAATGAGACCATAATGTGTCATTGAGCCCGTCAATATGTCCACATTTAATATGGATTTGACTTGGTTTATCATTCATCAAGAATAAATCTGTTGAAAGAAATAAGATAAATAGAAGGGTTAGAACTTTGTCATCATTAAATGTACTTAATGAAGATGAGGCTTGCTGAGTACTTGATGAATTGTTGGAAAGTCATAATCTCAAAAGTAGAGACCTAACAAATCCTCGAACTTTATAATGTTGCTTTTTCCAACATCTACTTCTTATCGCCCTCCTCTTAAACTAGACCCATGATTAGCATTTTTATTCTTCATGATCAATAGCTCATTCCTATTTTGCTTACACATTAATCAAAATCACTAGCAAGATAGGTATAAAGTTTATCTTTCTTGAACTTTTATCTTGTAAGGATGTCGAATCAGGTTCAATTAGAATACCATTAGTATCACTATACTGACCAGTCTCTTTCTCAAAATAAAAATCCATGTCATCACTTGAGTTACCAGATCCACTCGCTCCTCTTGTTCCCTGATCATATGGTTTATCTTTATCGCTCGCATCAACAAACTCTTTACCAAATTTCCTCTCCAATCTATGTTCAATATAAAAAAACCGCAGATAGATTCCCTAAATCGGTCTCAAGCACCATAATTTTTCTACCCTTTTCCCGTCAGTTTTCTCAGGTTCTTGAATCCGAATATCCTTAAGCACTAATTAATGTTCCAGAACAAACACGCTTTGATTCAAACGAGAGACATCAACTTGATCTTCCTCAATCGTAGTTACCTTCCCCTTTGAAGATTGCAAGTGTTCATCTTGAAGGATTTGAAATCTGTCAAAGTCAACTGTGATGTTCGGTCCTTATTAAGAAGAAGAACCCAACTGAGTATCTCATAATTGACTTTGCCTTTAACATGTTAAGGATTATGTGCCAATACTTCACAAAATGAGTGTTGGGTATGAATGAAAAAGCTTTTGGTACAACTAACTAGGTCTTAGATACAAATGATTAAGTCTGAGACACGAAGGATTAAGTCTTATGTATGAATGAAACCCATACACCAATTTGGTGCCTAGGAAAGATCCTAAACTAGGTGTTGTGATACGAACCCAGGAAACTGTTCAAGCTACTAAACTGTAGGAAGAAACTGTTATGTCTACATTGACGTTTTAACTTAGATACTTACCAATTCAATCTAATAACATGTCTTTTATCTTTATACCAAGATGATTTTAACTTTTTTTTTGCAAGCTTTGAATACATCAAAAGCTTCATGTTTATGTTTTAACAAGTAGACGTAACCATAGTCGTACGTGAATGTTATAATGTATCTTTCGTCGAATCTTGAGATTGTCCTAAAAGGACCACATATATCTGTATGTGTGAGGCCTAATAGATCTTAGGCTCTCTCACATATTTTTAGGAAAATCTTGCCACTCAAGCACGATTCATAAATTTAATACATCTCTGGACCGGTGGATTCGAGTTTTATGACAAAGTCAATAGTGCCACAAATATGTCTGATTCAAACCTAAACCGGCCTTTGATCTCTTGGCACCAAACTATTGCTTGAAAAACTAAACACAAGTGTGGGTGAAGCGGTGATGCTTGTTTGACTGTCCGTGCCCTCGTCCGAAACAATTCCTCTTCTGGTGCTTATTTTCATCAAAACAAAAAGACGTTGCATCTTTTCGATGATTTCCTAGTAGACTATTTGTTGGCAACAACTTTACCTCCATATTTGGCCTTGTCTTTCTTACCCATGTGTTTGCCTCAATCTATGGCGATTAAATTCACCTTCCATGATCTTCAAAACTTGAGTTGATTTGCTTCATATATTTATCACTTTAAAGCCTCGTATACATCTATGAAATTGACTTCTAAACCCATTCATATGATAAGTGTTTTTTCAGTGTTGTAAAAACCAGGCGGTGGTCAGGCTACTTAATTTTGGCCTAGGCGCCAAAAATATCAAAATTCAAAAAAATCAGTCAAAATTTGTAAAAACAAAACTGTCAAAATCAATTAAAATTGGCTAAAGTCCATTAATATTGGTGAAAGTCTTTAAAGTATTTGTAAAATATACTTATTTTCATAAATTTTATATATTTTTGTATATATATATATATATATATATATATATATATATATATATAGGGATACATTCTATTAGAAACCAACATTATGTTGAGAACTGTAAGAACCGCATAAAATAATTGTACATAGTGCATTGATGATTTATTAAGAAAGGGAATTGTGTGAGTCCTATCCACCTGGGGCATCTCAGCCTTCCAAGGGACTTCTTCGGTTTTATTTTTGGATTTAGGGAGAGTGGTGGAAGTAGATTTCCTTTTGGTGAGTACCTTTGCAAGCTTTGGAGGGTTGGTTGCTGTGTGTTCAGGTTGGATGGTGGTATCCTCCCTGTCAGTAGAAACTAAAACTTTGGCTTGTGTGTTTAGCTAAGAAAATGTTGGTTTGTCAATGGCTTTAACAAAAATCAAGCCACCAATGTGACAAGTCTATTTCAGTTCATGAAATAAACAAGTCATGGCAAACCTAGGCTACAACAAAAATTTGTTCTTTTTATCATTGTGATTGCTCACAAGATTATAAAACACTAGTTTAGAAAATTTCACAATAGTATAAAATAAGAATTTGTATTTTGATGCAAAATAGGGTTTAAACAGAGTTTTGTGTGTTAAATCAGCTTGATAATCACATTCATTAAATTGTGGATGCACCACTCCCATTGTAAATGAGATTTGAGAATCATGATCAGCCAAGTTTAAAACCTTTTGATAAGAGAGATGGGGTGATAACTACCTTTTGGTTACCCACAATGGAGGCAAGACCGACCACCTTATTGTTCGCCTCCATGAGCAAAGCATTAGCCCATCATTCATTCAAGGTAGCTAATGAGATTTGTGGATTGATGGTGAGTGTAGTAGCATATTGAGATTTGGTTAAAAGATCGATGATTTCATCGTATTGAGGGTAGGTTACAGATTTTTCAATATAGGAAATAAGATTATGAACAGGTTTGTATTTCAAAGCCATGATTTTGAAGGAAAATTGATGAAAATATGATCGTTGTGAATGAGAAAGTTTTGCGGGAAATTTTGGGAGTCGAGAGGATTGCAATGTTTGAACTTATTGCAATAACATAGGAAAAGTACTAATGGGTGTGAAGCAACTGAAATTTATAGGTTTGAAGGAACAATTCACGAAGAAGGATAACTACCAACGAGTGCATCGTGGTAGCGATAACAACAAATGAAATGAAGGGAACAATTGATGGGTTCAGTAGTAGTTGCTTATAACAACCGATGAAAATGGCAGTAGTTGTGTGAAAGCAGTTATTATGAGTAGTAGTTATTACCTTCAATTGTTCACATATTTTATTTTAAACTAGTCGTTACGAAGAATAGCTTAGAAAATAAAGAATAAAAGGAAGATGGAAATAAAATCTTTTTGGGATTTTTAGAAAATTTATATTTATTTGATTTAAAAGATCATTCTTGCAGATTTATCATAAGGAATTTTGTTATAAACTTTTAAAAAGTTGTAGTATCCAAATGTTCTTGTGAAATATCTGCAATTTGATTAGGCTCAAGGATTATAAGTCTCTTTCCATAGCACTCTCTTATGAAATGATGTCTTATTTCTATGTGTTGTGTTTTTTTAGCTATATATAAGATTATTAATGATGTTATTAGCATATTCACTGTCTATTTCAAATGGGTTTTAAGTTCTGTTATTCCAAAATCATACAACTTGTATTGTCTCCATAAACGTTGAGCGGTACATTGTGCAGCATCATAGTATTCTGCTTTAGCTTTGTAGTTGGATACAAATGCTTGTTTTTTTTACTTTGCCAAGATACTAATTAATTTGCAAAAAACTGACATCCACTAGATGTTGATTTTCTTGATCGAGAGCATCATATATTATTACTGTGTGAAAAAATCAATAAGCTTACAAGGTTGATTAGCAGGATACCATATACCAAGTATTGAAGTACCTTTCATGCACATGAATATCCTCTTCACATATGATAAATGTGACTGTTTAGGTGATGATTGGTATCTTGCACAAACAGATGTAGCATACATGATGTTAGGCCTTGATGTAGTTAATTACATAAGTGAACCAATCATGCACCTAGAGAGTGTTAGATCTGGTAGGTCACTATAGGTCACCAACTAGATCAGCTTGAATGGTTGTTGCAGTACCCATGGGTGTGGCAATAGGTTTACACTAAATCATTTCAAATTTATTACGTAACTCTTTGGTGTATTTCGCTTTATGAATAAAAATACCATTTGATTGTGGTATTTTTTATAAACCAGAAAACTTTTTAATTATCTAAACCCCAAATTTTGAGTATTCTAATTATGAGAATTAGAAAAGCTTCCACCTATTTAGTATCACATTTTTTTAATCAGATTACAGCCTTATAACCTTTATAATTTCAAAGGTATGCTAATATAATTTGATACTTATATGGTATATATACTTTTATCATATTCTGATACGTATTTAGGATCTTTTGAGTGTATACGAAATTTTGATACGAGCGGCGATACGAAATATACACGTAAAATGATGAAACGTTTTATTGATCCAATCTCTCAATACCTCCCCAGGAGTGAAAACAATGGGGCTATATAGATAATGGAAAAACATGAACGTAGGTGAAAACCGTGCACAAAACGAAGTCCGAACGAAACGGGAAACGCGAAAATAGTTAAAAGTTGCGGTAGATCATAAATACCCCAAAATGACACGTGTCATCATGAGATTCGTTTAGAGACACGTGTCAGCACACGAGGACACGTGGCAGCGCCACATTGAACGTTGCATTCTGCCGAGCCACATGGCAGATCATGAGAGGTGACTCAACGACACGTTGCGAGCCACGAGTGGGACACACCCACAAGAGCAACGTGATACGCGCCGGGTGCCGACCCTGAGCCGCGCGATACATACTATTTCTCTAGCTCGCCTATAAAAGGACAGCTTCGGCCAGATTGAATTTCACGCCTCAAATACCCCTCTAGACTCGTAATAAAAGTAGTGAGGTGCTCTGAAATCGTCGGGAAACTCTCGGAAAGTTCTAGATAAGCGTTGGAAGTTGGGATTCGGAGAAACTCGTTATGAGATTTTTAATTGGTTAAGGTGAGTTCTATGAGCCTTCTTTTAACTCTTTTGAATGTTTTTGGGCCTGATATGCATGCTAGATGAACAAGTAGTTTATGTCTTTACGCTATGATGCATAATAGTTAAAGGTGATCAAATTTTGTGAAACGTATAATTTGGAAAGATAAGTAGGGCTTATAGAGATGATTTGGATATGGTTGGTTTGGTTTATTGTGCTTTGTAATGTTAAAGTAATGATAGGATTGCTTTAAGTATTGAAGGCGTCAGGATTATTGTTGATCTATCTTCCATCAGTATTTCCACAACAACTTCAAATCCTTCTCAACCCACTTGCCTTAGTATAATACCCTATTACAAAAATACCGTGCGCATCAAATCATTGGTCATTCCAAGAACGGTGTGCAAACCAGACATCAAATTACCAACATTTGTCTTCATGTCGTCTTTCTGTCACAAATACAACCAAAGAAATACGAAGAAGTATTGAAAGATAGAAATTGGGTTGAAGCAATGCAAGAGAACTTCTCCAGTTTAAAATGCAACATGTTTGGACACTTTGTCCTTTTTCTGCAAATAAGTGCCTAATTGGCAAAATATGGGTATTTAGAAATAAATCTAACGAAAGGTATATTATACTCAAGAATAAGCCAGACTAGTTGTCCAAGGCCAAAGAGTGCTGCTCTTTGCGCTACTACGCACCCTTACTCATAGTATACTGCAAGTTAGGTTTGGATATAGCAGAACTTGAACCTACGACCATTAGGTTAAAAGCTCAATGCTCTGCCAAATGAGCTATACACCCAAAAAAGATTTAGTAAATAAGGATTGGTGCGGAATGTGGGAGTTGTTTGTGAAAGTGATGAGATTCATTGAATTTGAGGTTTACAGTTTCTTCAACAATCTTAGTTCTTAGATTGTAGTCCCTATTTGCTTTAGAAGTACTTGAATATCCTACGAGAAACCCATTATCTACTTTTGCAGCATGCTTGGAAATAGAATCTTATATATTTAGGATAAAACATGGGCATCCAAAGACTCTAAAAAGGGAGATAAGAGTTTTATTTTATGAAGGATTTCATAGCTGTTTTGTTATGTCTTTTGACAAATTGTACCCTATTTTGGACTTAGCATGCCGTGTTGCTTGCTTTTGCCCAAAATATCAATGGTAATCTTGAATCAGCTAGCATTGTTCTTGCTGCTTCATTGAGTGTTTTTTCTTTCTTTCAACAACATCATTTTGTTGAGGAGTTCTAGGAACACTGTATTTTTTAGAAAATGCCTTTATAAGTGCAAAATTTATTGATTATGATACTTCTGAATTCTATGATATTATCACTTCTTATTATCTTCACTGGTAAGTCAAATTGCCTTTCAATTTGTGTGATGTTGGATGTTATCAAATCTCCCTCCTTGTTTTGGGGAAAGAAATCCAACTAAACCTGGAAAAATATCATCAGCAACAACCAAGAAATACCTTTTCTTTGCAAGTGATAAAATTTGCATGGGAATAAAAAGATCTAAGTGTCGTATTTGTAAACATTTAGTAGTTTTAGTTTCTTCAATTGATTTATAAGACACTATATACTGTTTACCCTTAATGCACGAGATGCATTGACCTTCATGATAAAATTCTTTTACAGGTAAACCTCTCACAAGTGAGAGTCTTGAGATATTATTGAGTGTGTTATGACTCACATGACTTAGTCTTCTATGCCACAAGTCATTTTCTAATGTTGATGCTTTGGAAATAAAGCAAGTGGGGGTAGCTACACTTACGTCAGTTGCCAAATCAAACATAGACATTTCCACCTATTTTAGTTGTTAAAAGAGTGTAATCATTTATTAATTCTTTTCTTTTTGCTAAAATTTCTGGAGACAAAAATAATGCAAATGTCTTATGTGAAGAATGAGTTATAGTTCTTATCATACATTGTGAAATAATTAGCAAATTAAACTTTAGATTTTGAACTAGACTTACATCATTAAAGTGAATTTTACCATGTGATACTGTACATGCCCAATTATATAAACTTTTGCATCATTTCCAAAACATACAAACCTCCATTCTTTGATTCGAAGTAATTTAGAAGAGTTTTTGGATTATGTCATGTTCCTGGAACCTCCACTATCAACATAATATAGAATATTTAAGCTTGCTTTCTTGAGTTGTTGTTATGGCTGGAACATCCCAGCACACAAAATGAAGCAATTAGATAGATTGGGAGCCCTGGACTTTGGTTTCATGAGTTGTTATTGAGGAACAGATTGATGTGAGTCAACTTTATGCATGAGTTGTTACATTATTGTTATAAGTTGTTATTTATTTTGACTTAAGATGTCAATTTGTGAAGGAGCAACTGAAGGAGAAGCAATAACTAGAGGATACCCATAATTTAGTTTTGGGAGTAGGTTTGAATGATTTGGATTTGGTGTTTTTGACTTTAGGCTGTGAAGATGATGAAGGCATCCCGAATTTGAATTTTGATTGAAGTTTTTCTTGGAACCAACAATCATAGGTTTGTGATCTGATTTAAGACATCTAGAGCACACTAGTTTAAAGGCTGGATAGTTAGGTATGAATGGTTTATCTGAAGTGATGAGGGGGGGGGGGGGTAATCAAAAGATTTTAAACTAGGTAAAGGTTTGAACAAAGGTGTGAAGTATTCAGTTGAATGATGTTTATGATGAATAAAATGGAACAATTGATGAAACAACTACTAGATAAACAACTGGTGAATTAACAACTATTGATTGAGAATCAGTTGTTGTAGAGTTCTTTGTTAGTTGTTTTGGTATATTCAACATGTGTTTGAGTTTTGCATTTTTTTTATCAGTGGTTGTGTGTAAAACATCAGTTGATGTGTTATTATTAGTTGTTAGGGGGCATTTGGGTCTTTTGTACACACAAAATGAATTAGTTGTATAGTAAATTTTGGATTTAAGCTAAATTTTTCATTAAAGGATAAAAATGAATGCCTTCCAACAATTAATCTGTTTTGTGAAGAATCATCAGTGGTTTGTGATGTATTATCACTTTGAGCATTTTCTTCAGTCCTTTGACTTTTTGGTGTGTAGTTATCAAGGAGACTTGCATGATTGTAGCCATTTCCAAATTTAACATTGCTTGATGATTGTCTACTCAGAAAATTTGAAAACTATTGCAAGATTGATTATCTAGAAGCATCAACAAGAGGACTAGTATGATTGTAGCCAATGTCAAATTTAACTTTGCTTGATGATTGTTTATTCATAAGCATTTGGATACCACTGCAATACTATACACATTTTTCACAATTAACTTGGGTATTTGCTAATGTTTCCTTGCAGGTATTATATTTTTCAAAAGTCAAATTAAATTGCTCTTGTAAATCTCCTTTTTCTATTGTTAGAGTTGAGATAAAGGAATTCTTTTCTTTCAAAAGTTTCTCAAATCAAGTTCAAGCATCTATTCACTTAGAAGAACATTTGTCTTCTTAATGTTAGCAAATGCCTCTATGTAAGTATCTGAACAAATCTTCTCAAGGATTAAAGGAGCTACTTGACCAACTGCAAAAGTAGATCCTAATGATGAGCTGGAAGGAGAATTTAGTGAATCAATTGCCATCAAAGCAAAATAAGGAAATGATTCATTGGCAATTAAGGCATGACCAACTTCATCAGACATACTTCTCCAATCAACATAACTTTGAGTGAATAAGGATTTTTGAACATGCTGAGATAGTTGAGGAGTCTTGGTAGGCTGTGATGAAGGAGTTATAATGGATGTAGTAGGTTTCGAACAAGTTGAAATTGTTAAGTTGGTGGTACTAATTGGAACTGTCTCCATTTGGTATTTGAACATATTGGATAAGTTGATTTATTGGTGTTTGGAAAAAATCAGCAGTGGATGTAGAAGGGATTGTTGATGGTAATTTGAGTTGTTTAGAGATGATTGAGGTTTATTTGCTAGGAAGGTTACATAAGGTACTAAGGCACCAGAGGAAGTAACT
Organism: Stevia rebaudiana; assembly: GCA_009936405.2. Classification (NCBI taxonomy): domain Eukaryota; kingdom Viridiplantae; phylum Streptophyta; class Magnoliopsida; order Asterales; family Asteraceae; genus Stevia; species Stevia rebaudiana. The sequence continues at coordinate 2,491,553 of WOUH02000045.1, read as the reverse complement.
CTGCATTTCCCTAGTAAAGTGACCAATCTTTTTACATTTCTAACATTGAAGTTTAGCCTTATCCAACCCCACTTTTGTTTTCCCATTGATCCCTAAAAGTTTTCTTCTAGTTCTATTATAAAATTTGATAGTTTTGATGCTTAGAAGAGCAAGTTGATATCAGAAATCCATCTCTTCTAAGTAACCATAGTGAATATGATGTTTATACATGATAAAGCAGAGACTATCAAGAGAACAATTGATATCATTAGCTATAAAAACAGAATGAGAGTTTTCAAGCATCCAATGGTGATATCAATGTGATCATCATGACCTTGATTATGATTATCATTATCTGAATCATGGCTTTTCTTGATCCAATGGAATAAGTTTCCTATTTATCTAGCAATAATCCAAGAAACGATTTAGAACATATATGGTTGGGTACTCTTGACCAACAAGTTTTAATTCACCAAAGAGTGATGTGAATCTCTCAGGCTCCTGTGTTAGAGTTTCTCCATTCATTTGAGAGAAGATTTCATATTTTTGTGCAAGGATTTCACGAGTATTTGCAACAACATCGGCAGTAGCACCACACAGCTCTTTGAGAGCATCCTAAAGCTCCTTAGCCGAATCATGATGCAAGAGCCTTGAATATATTTCATTGGGCAGAGGCATGACTATTTGATTGTGTTCTTTCGCATCTAGCTCGAGCTTTTGGAAATCCTCCTCATTATATGTGACGCCCGTCTCCCGGGACATGTCACGTCATCGGATTTACTCATAAGCACATTAGTCACACAGAGATAAACTCA
>WOUH02000045.1:2456122-2467322 GCA_009936405.2 Stevia rebaudiana | reverse complement strand
AATCCCATACCCATACCCATACCCTAAAAAATAAGCTTTTTTAATCCCATACCCGATCTCATACCCTAATAGTCGGGCCAATACCCGGCCCGGATGTTTCAGGTTTCGGGTTTCCCATCGGGTACGGGTTTTTCTGTCATCCCTATATGTGTTGTGTCTACGGCTATAGTCTAGATTTACTACAATGCAACATAGTTCGCTATAACCAAATTTCTCTGATAACAATCTGTCACACTCTCAAAATTCCACCTCGGCTAACACCGCAAATGGAGGCGTGACGACCGGTCAGGATCCAAGTCATTGGCTATTGGCTATTTGGTTATATAGAACGACCTCTATATGATTTTTAAAACAAACATTCATACAACATGGCATAAACTTTTGAAAACATAATCAGATTTAAATAGTTCTAACGTTGCAGAAGCTAAATGAGTTTTAAAACGTTTTAACAATAGCGGAAGCGTAAAATGTAAAATCAATCATAAGTCTATCACACTAAACTAATGCAATTTAAAACATAGTTTTTACAGTATGGATGCATAAGACTCCAACTAAGCATCCTAGTCACCTTGGAAACCTGAGAAACATACTTAAAAGTGTCAAACAAAGGCTGGTGAGCTCACATGCTTTATAAACAAGTAAATCAGTTGTCAAGCACATAAATTAACAAGTATATAACCTAATGATAGCTAGTCACTGTGTCATGGTATTTCGAATTGTTTGATACCAAAGCTATTACGCTTTGTTTTATCGTCTTTGCCTTTTCAGTCAATGTCCACGTTATGACACTGATATGGGACGTCAGGTCAATATGCACTTGGCGCGACCTCCATTCGCCCGAGTGGGGATTGATAGACCAAATAGTACTATATAGATTACCTTGCTTTAAGCACCACAGATTAAGGGTTCGATTAAGAGTAAGGACTTTTTAAGGTGAAGTTACACTTAAATACACATGAAGATATATCAAGTTATATATGTCCTAAAACAGTTTTAAAACAAGTATGTTTCTCCCTCCAAAAAAGAAAGAGATTAAACGAGAGGCCGTGAAACACAACTGATATAGTGAACAACAAATTTCGTAAGTATTAGACACATCCGGATCCTACAAATAAGGATTTGACATATATGTAAGGTTGAGTTCAAGCTTTTGTGCTAGTTTCAATTTATTGTTTGCTTATCTTGTTTATTACAAGATTTATCCGATATCTTTTGATTAGATGTTATCATAGGTTTCACTTGATTATTGGAAAACATAGACCTCGTCATAATTTAACTATTGTAACCGTTGTTTAAATGAGTTTGCTCTAATATATGTAGTTAGCTATTTATACGCATTTATATTACACGAGTTCTAATTTATACAAACCCACTCATCGCAGACTAACACGACCCACACTATCTCATACTCACGACATATAATCCTATTACATTTATGTTTCGATAGCTACATATATACCCACAACGCACAACCGTATATATATATGTTGTACCATCTAAGTTGCATCTTAATCATCATCATCATTGATTATGAGTAATACCTACTGTGCATTAATATAAAATCACATAGTAGCCCGGTGGTCCATCCGTATGCAATCATACCCACATACCTACTGTGTATATATATTTACATATAAACTCACGAATAGCACCAGTTTATGTCAATCCCGTGCTCAAAACCGTAAGCCCACGTTATCGGTTGGATTCGTTATGTTAACCCGTATTTGAGTGGTAGTTTGTTAAAAGAGAACAAGATCAATCGTGAATCACCAACCAGATATCTATTCCGTGTGCTCAACCTGTTCCGAAAACCGTTATGAACCCAACCTCTAATCATGAATTACCCTCATGCATTTAATCCTATCCTAACGATTACCCCACACCAAACCATACACTTACAGCCCCGGTTATTAACATGTCTAAACGAGATTCGACCCACTTGAGTTTGACCGACGATAGATACAGTTAACCGGTTATATTAAGTTACTCGTTTATGTTTTAGATGTGAAGTTTTGAGCTTAAACCACCAAAGATTAAGATTATAAAGATTAACAGACGATGCGCATACCCCTTGTAGCTTGAGCGGAGACGATAAGTACGTGATCGTGGTAACCGGTAGGCTCTAACCGTTGATTCTCCTTGCGGTGTACTCGACTGTAACCGGCGATCGGTAGTGCTTGGTTGATGTCGTGGTGTGTTTCTGTCCGCCGGAGGAGATGATGATTACAAAAGGAGGTGGTTGTAGGCGATTTTTGAAGGTGATAATTCAAAGATGTGAGTTGGTTACATGGTAAATTTCTTATATAGTTGTAGGGTTATAAGTTGTTTATGATATCATCATCCTCATCTCAAGGATTCTGCTGAGTTGATTGAGAATTTTGAATCCGAGTTTTGCCGGAAAGTCGGAACGGACCAGGTTCATGCATAGTCGTGAATGAAGATATATTATAATATCCATTAATTAACTTGTTTTGGTATTTAATTGAAACTTTCAATTTAACCCCTAATGTTTCATATTCTATTTTTAAAACCCCCTGATCATTACTGACGTATTTTTATATTCACAGTTAAATACGAGTTCATATAAACTTCGGTTTGGAGTTTCGTTTCGTTTATATTAAGTCTCTCCGGTTCTTTAACCGGCTACAAAAGTTTGGTTCGATTATGGTATAGTTTAGGTGCATACAATTTATAACGTGTCCGTAGTCATAATGTTTCATGACTATCTTAGATTGTCTCTGTCAAATCCAGGTAGTTCACAAAAGTCACAATTATAATAACATTAGTTAAATAATAAGTTCAATATGTGAAATCAAGTCAACTCTAATAAATGAACAATCAGTTTCATATAGTTTGTAAGAGTCATTTTTAATCTGAAAATGTCAGATGTAATGTTACAGATATCAAGTAGCGCAATGGAACCAACATACACGATACATAAACGAATATCACGCAAAATGGAAACACTAAAATAAAATTAAAGCACAAACACGATGATTAACATGGCTTGGTTGATGTAACCTATCTCCGGGTTTGCAACTAGAGTTTCTCTTTGTTGAGTACAAGACGATTACAATTACATAAGGGTTTAGATAGAAAAGAAACATAAATGGATCACCCTAATCAAAACACAAGATTCCGCTCATTCCCACTTGTTTAATCCACCAACAATAGGCCTAGATCCATAAGTCTTCATATCCCAACAGGTTCTTGTTATACACTTATACTAGAGCTGTTGCAACTTGCAAGGAATCCTTTCATTGATATTTGTTTAAAAAGGTAAGAAAGTCATGTTCTATACAATTTTGTAAAGACATTTCCTCTAAATGAACAATGAACAAAATTGGACCCTTTTTCTTAATATTTGGGAGAAACATGATATCCGAATAGGCCTAAAAAGGCTAAAACTATAAGCCCTTAATAATTGATGGGTCAGTTTAATTCAACTGTGAACACTAATTTGTTATTCTATTTGAATTTTATAAATAGGAAGATTAAAGTATTAAATATGATTGCAATTAATGTAACTATAAAATAATATCAAGTTTGTTGGGTAAAACAATGTACGAGTGGTGAATGTTTTTTACTTTTGACCCAATACATGGCATTGTAGTTAGTCATAAATTAATTGGTGAAGTCATAAATTACTAAAGAAATTTTTATGTAACAGGATGTGCATTGTAGTGACAATTTCAACCCGATTAGGTTAATTAACCCATTCAGTGGCCTCTGGCTTGATTCATACATTAAGAGGTTAAAGCTTGCAAGTTACACATGTTTTTAATTCAAAACGCATAAATCTCCCAAATTGATTTATTTAAAAGTCCAGATTATATTTTGATAATATAATTTCTCTCAATCATATTTAACATAATAATTTACCCTGAAACTCGAGAAAACAAAAAATGTTTCGAGATAACCATTATGTAGTACTAAGATATGTGCATTTTATATTTGATTTAGGCTTATGAAATAATTATTATGTTGTATGAACATATTCCACAATATATGTGCTTCTAGGCACTAAAATATGTGCATTCGCTTACTAGCAATCAAATCAAATTCACTAAAGCGTGATATTTTCTGAGTCGCTATATGATAATTAGACTCCCATTAGAGAAACCATATCGGCTCTGAAGTTATATTGTTCATTTGGTCGGACAATTTCTTTTAGTTAGAATATTAAGTGAAAATGACTTAATGATTAAGATTCATGGCCATCTTACACGTGTACGCTCTAACGGATCGGAGACTTTTTTTAACGGCCAACAAACATATACGGATCGAATTGTCAGTTAAAATGTGTAAGTTGGGGGTGGTTCGTTTATAAGGCTCTTGTTACATTGTATGACATCTTCAATCATGGACTAGAGAGATTTTAAAAACATGGGTACGTAAAATCTCAAACGTCTCATAGTTATTACAAAAATGACCATCAAGATCAAGACTAATTATGCTTACATTGTCTTTAAGTTTATATTAGTTCTTTAAATTTAAATTAATGCCCAGAGATCTCTGATAAAACAAAGAAAAAACCGATAGAAAAGACGTTTAAAGATTAATAGATTATACTCAAACTAAGACCGCGCTTCACATGACTCTATTAATTCGAAGGCTGATACGTGATAATGACTATAGTAAATATACGACTGGATCTGAATATTTTATTACTAACAGTTGTAAAGGTCAAAAGAAAAAAAGTTAGCATAGCTTTTGCTTAAATTAATTGGTAACAACTGACAGCTGCACAACGTATGTCATCATTTCATTAAAACTTCAAGCAAAATAAACATTTCATCATCATACTCATCCACTAAAGTTGTTCATCATGGTACCTTAAAGCAATGTCATAATCATGTGTTCAACCTCATTTCAGTATGAAAGCAAAAAAGAAACATATGGAGGGAAATCACATTATATAGTTTTTTAAAACAAGATTAAAATAAAAGAATTGTGGAACGTACAACAATTGTCTTTGTGGCTTTCTCAGTAGCACTGCCGAACTCTTAAAAAATAACATATTTGAAAAAACACAGAGAAAGAAAGTTAAAAGTAAATGTTGCAAACTGATAGACTTTGAAATGCACAACAGATCAAAAGCATTTTCTGTGCACGATTGACGGGCCAGACTCGTCATACTCAGCTTTGGCGATCCACATCTGCATTTACAAGAAAAATGCCCAAAATAAAATGTCAAAACCATATACCCGTTTACCAGAACAATATGACGTGAAATTATTTTACGCCCCGTTTGTGGTGCGCACATATAATGTATATATGTGTTGGCCCTACGAGGGGCAAAAGTTAAATTGCTATAATTTTAACGTTATTTTACTTATTTTTGTAAAAATAACGTTAAAAGCTACGATAGACGGTTAATCAGGCATCATGAACCGAGGTCTCATCGGAAGCATCCTCTCTATCCTACGAGGTAGAGGTAAGGCTGTCTACACCTACCCTCCTCAAACCCTGTTTTTAAGTGGGATATACTGGGTACGTTTATGATGTTCTCTAAAAGTGTCTTATTCTAGTAGTTCTATTCCATGATAAAAATCATTTTTTTTTTTGTTATATTTTTTATGACAATATTTATATATAGTAATATAAAAACTAGAATTGGAAGATGTAAAAAAGAATTTAAAATCCTACCCAAAAGGTATACCAGTACCTGATGGGTAAATTACCCGACAAATATTTGACGGGCATAGGAAACATTCTAATAATCGAGTATGGGACTGGGATTACCAATACCCAGTGCATTACCATCCCTACCCTCGTTCTAATAAAATTATAATTTTGACGGTTATTTAATATTGTTTTATTAATATAAATTATGTTAAAATAACAGAAAACACACCTGTTGGAAGGTACTAAGAGAAGCCAAGATAGAGCCACCAATCCAAACACTATATTTCCTCTCAGGAGGAGCAACAACTTTAATCTTCATGCTACTCGGAGCTAACGCGGTAATTTCCTTACTCATCCTATCAGCAATCCCAGGAAACATGGTTGACCCGCCACTAAGCACAATGTTACCATACAAATCTTTCCTAATATCGACATCGCACTTCATAATCGAGTTATAAGTAGTCTCATGAATACCCGCAGCTTCCATTCCAATCATAGATGGTTGGAAAAGAACCTCTGGGCACCTAAACCGCTCAGCACCGATAGTGATGACTTGTCCATCGGGTAACTCGTAGTTCTTCTCGACAGTAGACCCTGTGTTTGCGATCTCAAGCTCTTGTTCGTAATCAAGGGCTATGTAAGCTAGCTTTTCTTTCATGTCTCTAACGATTTCCCGTTCGGCTGTTGTGGTGAACATGTACCCACGTTCGGTAAGGATCTTCATTAATGCGTCTGTTAGATCACGTCCGGCTAGATCCAATCGGAGGATGGCATGTGGTAGGGCGTAACCTTCATAAATTGGGACTGTGTGACTCACACCATCGCCTGAATCAAGAACAATACCTACACCACACCATGAAACATTTTTGTAGATCCAATTAGTTATATAAAGAAGTAGTAAATTACATGGTTGTAGACATCGCTAGTCGGGCGGTGGGGACTGGAATTAATTGAGATTAATCGGATCGGAGTTTTATATGTAATTTTACAAATTATATATATATATATACAAAATCTATATATAATTTATGAAAATAACTATATTTTTCGTATATTTCAACGATTTTGACCAATTATGATGGATTTTTAATCAATTTTGACTCATTCCGGCCGTTTTTTCTAGATTTCGACCGATTTTTGCCAAATTTTTTTCATTGGCCAACTTTTGAATTTGACTATTCAAAAGGTTGAAGGGTATTTTGGTCATTTCACCCTAACTTAACGGAAATGTTAAAGAAAGCTAGCCTTGATAACTAAACTCGTCAAAAAGTTGAAAACATAAAACCCAAACCTACATTTTCCAAAAATCATAGGAACCACATGTGTAAATAAATTAATGAGAAAGAAAGCTTACCAGTTGTACGACCACTAGCATAGAGCGAAAGAACTGCTTGGATGGCAACATACATGGCAGGGGTATTGAAGGTCTCAAACATGATCTGAGTCATCTTCTCACGATTCGCTTTCGGGTTTAGAGGTGCTTCAGTTAGAAGAACCGGATGTTCTTCAGGAGCAACACGAAGCTCGTTATAAAAAGTATGATGCCAGATCTTCTCCATGTCATCCCAATTGCTGACTATACCATGTTCAATCGGGTACTTTAAAGTCAATATACCTCTCTTTGATTGCGCCTCGTCCCCAACATATGCATCTTTTTGGCCCATTCCAACCATCACACCAGTGTGACGGGGACGGCCCACAATACTTGGGAACACGGCCCTTGGAGCATCATCTCCCGCAAATCCAGCCTGTAATTACAAAGTCACTTTATTTAATCCAATTTTATGATATTGTATCTCTTGTTACTCATCCTTTCACTTTTTTTTTTCGTTTTGATATATTCCTATCTTTTAATGGATAGAAATAAATAAACAAATAAATAAATAAATAAGTAAATAAGGGAAGTTAGAGACATTACCTTAACCATTCCAGTTCCATTATCGCACACCAATGGCTGAATATCTTCACTTTCTGCCATCTCTGATCAAAAACTGAATTCACTACTTAAAAAGGCAAAATAAAATTATTAATTAAATTTGGTATGAATCAAACCCTAAACAACTAACATGAACTACTTAATTAAGACTCTAATTGATCTGTTAATTTAGACTCTAATCGATCTTACTCTAATCGATCTGTTAATGCAAGAATATACAAAGTCTGTTACATACTTACATAAGCAGTTATCTGATAGTGAAATCTTCGACCATATACACTTTCATTACCAGATTATCATCAATTTAGCACAAATTAAAAGCATCTATCAAATACGATATGAATCTACCAGTAAACAGCAAGCATGATCAACTTAATTCAGAATCTAGTCGATCTGATCTACTTAATTTAGAATCTAGTCGATCTGCTCCTTTAGAAATGCAAGATGACACAGATTCCGATTTCAAAAGCAGTTAACCCAACAGTAAATACTTCAGCTTTATACTCAGATTATCAACAATTTAGCACGAATAATTACGGTACCTAACCAGTAGCAAAGCATGTAATTTAAACCAAATTAACTGGAAATCAATCACCTACTAGATGATAAAAACTTCAAATCTATTAGATCAAAGCTAAAAAAAAGCTTGCATTAGTCAAACAAATGCAATAAACTTTATCGATTAGTAGCAGACAATCCATCTGAATCTAAAACGCACGCAAAACATATAAAAATGCCCAAAATTCAGATAAAATCGAAACAAGAGAGAATGTAGCCACAATTGGATAACAAAAAATGATTAAAAAAATTGGATAGATGGAGAATCGTACCCAGAAAAATGGTGCAACTATGGGGAGAGATGAGAGGAATGGTGTTTGACAGAAGTGAGAAATGAAGAACACTTATAACAAAACAGAGATTTAATCTGGACCGTTCGTCAAGTCCCTTTGATGTACGAGGTGGATCACACGTCTTGGTTGTCATGGGCCACCCCGTTTCGTTCCGGCTCTCCACTCATTTCCTTATTTTAATATAATATTTTACATTTATTAATTTTGTTATCAGATGCAAATTATATTCTCGTCCATTTATATTTTTTCTGGTCCATCTTTTTTTCACCAGAAATTAAGTCCTTTATCTATAAGAATTTTCAAATATTAATCGATTGTTTTGTTAGTGATCTTCAAATTCGTGTTATAGCATGACTATTAGTTCAAATTAGTGGTTTAACCCGGTGAATGTTACGGAGGCGTCGACACGCAAAGTAACTCGAATTTACATTGTTGAATAAAAGCGTATTATATGTGTTACACTCGTTTCAAACAAAAATTAAAGTAAAAGTAAAAATGTATCGTACTTGACACGACTAGTATAAATAAGAGTTACACGCAAACATAAAACAACTCTAGTTTCCTGTATCCATTGATTTGATTTTCGCACAGGTTTCTCAAATATCGGTTCGCATTGACATGATCACATGAGATTAAAATTAAGCTCACGTGTTTGCAAACTTGGTTACACAGGTTGCAGCAGTGACATTAACGTATTAAAGTACATGAAAGAAATATATTTCAGTTGTTGTAATTTATAAATGTTTTCCTTAATTTTTATAATTTTTATTTTTGACAACAAAATCACATTAATGCATTCTTAATCTATTGCAAAAAAGTATAAAATTGTTTCAAAATCTTTATATTCCTATCATTTACTTTTATATTGTTCATATATTGAATATTTTATCGTATGTATCATTCACTTTTATATTGTCCGTATATTAAATACCTTATCGTATGTATCATTCATTGTTCATATACTGAATATCATTCATTTCTATAAATTTTCATTCACTTTACTTTTACCGTCCATGCATATTATTCTATAATATTTCATTCATTTTACCGTCCATGCACATTTTTTCTATAGATCTTCATTCCTTTTATTGTCCATGCACATTTTCCTTTCAAGTTAATTATGTAGTTTGAACTTCTTATATTTTTTAAGCGTCATTTGTATTTTAATCGACCCAATTAATAATGTAATTTAAAAGTCAAATTTTCAAACATCATTTGTTACATAAATGCTATAGTAGGTAATTATTGATTTTGTATTTTTTTTTTATTTCATATTTTAAGATGTGTTCTCTACAACAAAATTACAGATAATGACTTTAATAAATACAATTATGCTTGACAATCTTTATGTAAATAAGGAAGACCATACACTTAAGATTCGCATAGTCAAATTATTGATGAAACTTAATAAGTATACCTCATAATAAACGTATAAAAAAATGTATTCATAAACGAAGAGGCATTTTAAAATAAATAAGTATTCAATTGGTTAAAAGGTTAATGGGATCTAAAGAATGTGCATCTAGCAAGGCCCATTTGTAATAAAATTGTTATTGATTCAATGTTAGAGTATTTTAAAAGTGTAAATATCTCAGTTTGGTGTTTAGGATGAAAAGTGAACTCGACTGGAAAAGGAACTCGGAGTCTGTGCAAACTTTCTTGAATTTGTGAACTCTATTTTACATATACTACTATGACCATGTGAACTTCGTAGTCCACGTAAACTTGCCTAACACGTGTACTTGTGTCTGCACGTGAACTGTGTCTGATTGCTACTGTTAATCAAGATCTTAATAACCACAACTAAATCAACCTTGACAATGAAATTGGTACTTAAACGAAGCCACCATATTACTTATGGGTGATGATTTTCTTTACTAGAAGTTTAGGTCTAGATGTTTCATCAAATACACTGACACTAAGCAATAGAGATGAATCAAGAATGGTCTATATAGCAATAGAGATGAATCAAGAAGGGTCCATATAGTCATGACCCGCTCAAAATGCTTAAATCTACGCATAATATCATGTCATTGTACATAACATTCAGAATTTTATTGCATCAGATAAATGTTTAACAATATGATCAGTTGAAAAGTTAATGTTAACAAACAAGACAAAGCTATTTATAGTTGTCTTTTGTCGCACCATCCGTCTAGATGCGACAGTGCTCTGTCGCATTAAGCTAGCATGCAACATAAAGTACTGTCGCACAAACATAAGGCGAAAGAGACCAATACAAACAAAAAAACTAACACCCAAACACTATACAATTGTTACAAGACTAGAGACTCAACATGTACTAAAAGTATTAATGGACGAAAAAAGTATTTTAAAGTAAATAAATATTTAATATCAAATATTGTATGTAAAGAAGAAGTCTTTAGAAATTTGTAAAATGTTATTTTTTCTTTTTATATAACAACTGGCCGTTTTCCGGCAGTTGACCGGTCACTTTCCGACTTTTGACCATCTGAAAACCCACCGGCACCTAATCATAACTCGATTATTTTATCAATATTATACTTCCATTATATTCATATCTGAATTTAGATTAATTTGAGTGTAATCAGAATTTTGATTTGAGCGACGGTTTAAAAGTTACACGTAAAACCGTATAACGCTCTGTACACTCAAAAATCCAACACCTCAATTGGAGATGAAACCAATGGGGTTAGATCCGGAATTTAAAATCATGAACAAAGGCGAAGACCGCACTCAAAACGGTATCCTAACGAAGCGGGAAACGCGAAAACTGATAACCGAAAAGACTGATCGGGCCACG
>WOUH02000045.1:2439333-2456022 GCA_009936405.2 Stevia rebaudiana | reverse complement strand
TAATTCTTGCGTAGGGAGCACGGAGTGGGCTCGGGAAACATCCGAGAAACAAAGGGGCTGAATGGGAATACCACCACTCCGGATTCGGGACGGGGTGGGTCGGGGAGTACACATCGAACATTACCGAATGTGGGAAAAAGAAAAGGAGGGGATAAATGAGAAAGTTGGTAGAAATGGAGAAAAGTTTGATAACACCGCGTAAAATGAGGAAAAACTAAAAAACTAGAATAAAGCTGATATAACACCGACATGAAAGCGGTAAAAGAACGAAAAACTCTGAGACGGTGTGGCCTTAAGATTCCGGTTGGCTATGGCTCCCAACTCAAAAATTATTAACAACAAAATTTCACAAAGTAAACCATAAAAATGAAATCCTCGTACTCTACAATTTAAAAAAGGCTATCCCAAGGTTTTCATGTAAACCAGTCCTGAACAGGAAGGACCAGAGAGGATATGGCGGCAAGGGTGCAGCACTCCCTTCAATTTCAATTTCAAAGAAGCAGCAGCCTCACAACGTTTTTCTTCTCATCATTATCTTCATCCTTTCCAAATTCGATCAACAAAACACGAATTAATCTCCGTTCCAAATGGTTCTCATCATCATCATCGTCTACTTCCAGAAGAGCTTTATACTGCACTTGCAATAGCAGTTCTGAGCTGAATTCAAAAGAAGACCCCTTCGTTCTCACAACCCCTCTTTATTACGTCAATGCTCCGCCTCATATGGGCAGTGCCTATTCCACCATTGCCGCCGATGCTATTGCTCGATTTCAGGTTCCCAATTTTTACTTCAATTTTCGAATTCTGCATACTTTGTTTCTTCGGTGATTTGTTTAACGATCTTTTGCTATTATCTGGGTTTCCTATAAAATGTTTTTTTAACCTTAGAAGCGTTATTGACTCAGTTTTAGAACCTTTGGAAACCCTAAATTGTTGATTTGAATGCTGAATAATTACTAATTTTAGGGCTTTGCAAGTTGACTTTCTATAGTCAAAATGTACCATACCTTAGATTGAGATGTTTCAAAGAATATATCTTTACAAAAAAACTTTGAGTGTGTCAATTGGAACACTTAGGGAAACTTGGTTACTGTCATACAAAGTTACCCCTTGAGATTTATACTAATATTTTTAATTGACACTCTTTCTATTCAACTCTTAGAAAAAGTGATACTTTAATTTCCAGTTATTTAGCAACAATTTAGTATTTGTATAATTGTATCCATGAATGATGGTGTCAAAGCATGCCAGAAATCTAATATCCAACAATCCATTTATGGATTTAGCGATAAGAAAACCGTTCACACTTTTTCATGAAATTGCCCATCTAACATAATGGAACAAATCTACATTTTTGTTTATCTATGCATTTATTATAATCTGGATCTGAATGTGGAGATACTTATAATTGAAGAGCTCTCTTATGGATTTACATCATATCATTTGTCCCCTTAAAGTACCTTTATGCTTTTTTGCATTATTTAAATCTATAATAGGATTACTTTAGAACATGCACAACATACCTGCATCATATCCTTTGTCCCCTTAATGTACCTCAATACTTTTTGAGCATATATAAGGTTTCCAAGCTCTAAAAACATACGCATAAGGCATCTTTTACCCTTTGATTTTTTTCTAATACATTCTTTAGGTAGATTTAGTTGATTACCCATTATATATTGGAACTGTAGAATGTAGATGATGACTATTTCTTTGATCTTTATTCTCTTTAAAACTTTATTAACAAAAGATTTTTGTGAGAGTCCTAATTCCTAATAATCATTGTTATTTGTTATAGAATAATTCACTTCATATCACATTGGTTGCTTCCCTTGTATCTTTCTTTTAAAAGTTTGAAGACAAAAAGAGGTATTGGAGGAAATGACAATTTGTTTATTGTGAGGGTGAACCCTCTATAGAGAAAACATCAGTTTTGGTCCCTGGGTTTGCAAGGTTTAATAGTTCAATTAAACTTATATGCGTGTATTAATAGGTTAGTTTAATGTAATTTGTAATTAGTTCAATTAGGACAAGATTGTGACGGTTTAGAAACGGTTGGTTCATTACCGTTGATAACGGTTGTTCCCGCGACAGTTAACCACTATAATCTTAGTATATATATGTATGTATTAATTTACTTTGCAATTTACTTTGCAATTTTGCATATACACTATTTCTGTTATTACAATCAACAAACAATGGCCGATCGAAACCAATTTACTCGTCACAACATGCATGAACTAATAGAATTTTAAATATTAAATTTGTTGTACATATGATGAATAAAAAATTGTAAGTAAATGCATTTTTTCACGCTTAATAACAACTTAATCTACTTGGTAAATGATATTCTTGATTTCTCAATTAATAAGAAATCCACATACTAACAAGAATCGCATGACTTTCTTATTATTAATTCCAAATAATGCAAAATTGATCTATGATTTAGATAACTTAGTTTGATTTTTAAATTTTGTTTCTAATGGCAGAGGCTTACTGGAAAAAAAGTTATATTCATCACTGGCACAGATGAACATGGAGAGAAAATAGCTAATGCTGCAGCTGCAGGTGGCTCCACCCCAAATGACCACTGTGACACAATTTCACAATCTTATAGGGCGTTATGGAAAGATGTACATCATATTTTTTAAAAGTCTAATTTGTTACCTAATATATTCTTTAATTTTAATTCAAATTTGTGTGATTTTCTTTCTTTCATATGAATTTCAGTTGGATATATCTTATGACAAGTTTATTCGCACAACCGATCCTAAGCATGAAGCTATTGTGGAAGAATTTTATTCGAAGGTTCTTGCTAATGGTGATATATATCGAGCTGATTATGAAGGACTCTACTGTATCAATTGTGAGGAGTACAAAGTAAATATTATGTTCTTAACCCTAGATTATAATACTATTGAGGAGGGCGGGATTGTCTTTCTACATTAACTTTAAGGAGTTTGAGGCGGCGAAATTATTTTTTATGAAATTTGAATTATGTCATTAAATACAAAAGGTAACTGAATTATATGATTATAAATACCATAAATAAATTATAAGATTTCACATTTACTTTATTTTATAAAATTTTATTATATCTTCAAATGTGTATAATACTCACCAATCAGTAGTTCAAGTTTACCGGTGTCTGTGTTAGTGTGTTGTGTTCCCCAGATCATCGCGCGGGCACCCCTCTATATATAGGGAAATTTTCAAATGAGAACTCATATTTTGCTAAAACTCCGAGAACTCGAACCAAACGGACTCCTATTGAGCTCATTCCTGCTGCATTGGAACCATCTCGTTGAACCCTAAACAGAATTGTTTAGGGTTTAGAGTTTAGCTTTTAGGGTTACATTGCAATTATCTTTCTGGTTTAGCTTTTCGGGTTTAGTTTTGGGGTTTAGCTTTAGGTTTAAGGGTTAGCATTAGGGTTTAGCTTTAGGGCTTATTATCTAGAATATAGGGATAGTTTTTTGGGTTTAGCTTTAGAATTTAACTTTAAGGTCTAGGGTTTCTCGTTAGGTTTCTACGAGATGGTTCCAACGCTGTCGGAATGAGCTCAATCGGAGTTCGTTTGGTCGAGTTCTCGCAAAAACATGAGTGATTCATTTTTTATTTTTCTCGCAACAACATGTATTTTCAATGCAACAATCTTCCAAACCGAATATTTTAATTTTAGATTTTTCTTTCTTGTAATATATGATTACATTCAACTATTCAAGCCATAAGTTATATATATTCATTTTTTAAACAAAATGGACACAAAGTTTGCAGGTCAACCATTTACAAACTTGATTTATTGAAATATATTCGAAAACGATTTGCGTGGTTTTTAACTTCCTTAAATTTATAAAACAACTACAGGATGAAAAAGAACTGCTTGAAAACAACTGTTGTCCAATGCACCTAAAGCCATGTGTTTCAAGGAAAGAAGACAATTACTTTTTTGCCCTGTCAAAATACCAGAAGAAGTTGGAAGATATTTTAGAAAACAATCCAGATTTTGTACAACCGTTGTATCGCTTAAATGAGGTAAGAAAATAATTATTGTCTGCTGATGAAATGTAGTGTTACTGATGCTAAGATAATTTAGGTTCAAAATTGGATTAAAACCGGACTCAAAGATTTTTCTATTTCCCGAGCTTCAGTGGATTGGGGTATTAGAGTTCCTAACGACCCGAAACAAACTATTTATGTTTGGTTTGATGCTTTGCTAGGGTAAATATATATTTCTCCTATGCATTTATATTTTATTATTATTGCTCTAATGTTTCTGGTTTTTCTAAGAATTTTTGTTTATGTAAAAGAGAAATAATTGCACCATAACCAAAATTATTAATTTGAATTTGCAAGATTCCTAGTTGGTCTTCTACTATAGGTATTTTAGGTATTTGAAAAAAATTAATAAACAGTTTTTTTTTTTTTTAAATGTGCCAAGTTTAATATTTAAAGTTATATGGGACATATATAGAATAAGCTTTTACCTCTTATTTTGTGTCTTTTGTTCAGTTATATATCAGCATTGTCAGAGGACCAAGAGAAACCTAATTTAGAAACTGCAATTTCATCAGGTTGGCCTGCTTCGCTGCACTTGATTGGAAAGGTATTATCCGGCTTTATAAATGGAACAAATTAATTAATTCAAGTTTCAAAATGATATCAGTTATTATTTATATATATTTGTTTTTAGGTCCTGAATGTTACTTACTTACTTTGGCTTCTCATTCAGTGTTTATTATGCTTTTCTGAGTTTATTTTGTTATGACATTTTCAATAAACAAAGATGTTACATTACATACATAACCGAAAATGGATGTGTTTGGTAACAATTCTGAACGGGTCATTTTCTAGTATAGGTTGGTCGGTTTGGGTTGACCTAACACATGTTTGGTCCATTTTGATAGGTACACTCAGGAAGTGACTTTTTGTCTCGCTTCCTATGTATTATTATTATTAATTTTTAAATTGCCCATTTATCAAACATTGTGGGAGTTAGTCAAAGTGTATTTTGGTCATTTTAGTTTTGAAATTCAAACTTGTTACCAAAAACCCAAACATGTTACTTTATAAGTAACCAGACCTCTTATGTCTCGCAAATTACAAGGACCATCTTTGTAATTAACACCAAAAAGTGACCCATTTTATCAAACAAAGTGGGAATATATCCATTTATAAGTATAATGTTTGGTGATCTGCAGGATATATTGCGTTTTCATGCGGTTTATTGGCCAGCTATGTTAATGTCAGCTGGACTTAGTCTTCCCAATACAGTTTTTGGCCATGGTTTCCTAACAAAGGTACTTTTTACCCATAAAACTCCCATGTTAATTAATAAATAATATCATTTGGGTTATAAAACATGAATCATTTGATGGTTTATATTTGTAAAATTTTAGGATGGTATGAAGATGGGCAAGTCACTTGGAAATACCCTTGAACCAAACGAGTTAGTGCATAGATTCGGGCCTGATGCCGTTAGGTACTTTTTTCTCAGAGAAGTTGAATTTGGTAATGATGGTGATTACTCTGAGGAGCGCTTTATCAATATTGTCAACGCGCATCTTGCTAATACAATTGGTATTCTTTTTATAAGTGATATTATTATTAGATTATTGTTTGTACTCATATTTTAACACATTATTTTGAAAACAAACAAATATACATAGCTACTTTCAAAGAATCATAAAACATTTTTTTTGTTTATTTTGTATTTTAATTTAATTTTTATTTTTTGTTTATTAAAAAAGAACTTTGAAGTTTTGGACAAAAGGTGTTACTGGTCAACCGAGTCTCTGGGTCGGTTCGACCCATGCCAAAAATGACCAGATTTGACCCAAGCTCATTTTGACTGGAACCCAACGTGTTCATTTTGCTACATGTGTGAAAATAAAATATTATCATTGTTGATCATTAATCATGCCACGTAGGAAATCTTCTTAATCGTACACTTGGACTTTTGAAAAAGAATTGCCAGTCAACTTTGGTTGCTGATTCAAGTGATGCAGCAGAAGGAATTGAATTCAAGGACACCGTAGAAAAGCTGGTAAGATTCGTAACAGATATTTCCTAACTACTTATTTTGGAATCACACAATTTACATGAGTCACATCATGATTTTGTTCTTCCAAATTATAAAACAACCAATACTGATTCATGTGTGTTGCATGTTTAATACAGTTTGACCCGTTCAACCCATTTATTACAACCAACCAGTTAGCCCAACCTGTATGACCATTGACCAGTTTAACACGGTTGGAAATTGACTGCAAATCATATATAACCTGTCATCGTTTAACTTGTTTAGATAAATGGGCTAAACGGGTCTTGTTATGTGTTACTTGAATAATTAAATGGGTCGTTGTCAGGTTCAACTATTCATAATTCAAACCATCAAAATTGCATAGGTTGACTACCAACCAAATTTTTAAAACAGCATTGTAACGTAACATTATAAGGACATTTTTGTAGACCCAAATTAATATCATAATTCTACGTGATCTTCGTTGAGGGCAATTAGGTAATATTACTATATTAGGGTAGTTTTTAGTTAAGTGGACTCTATTCTTTGTATAGGTTGAAAAGTCAAAGATTCAGTATGAAAGTCTCCAGTTATCATCTGCTTGTGAGAGTGTGATGGAAATCGGTAACGCTGGCAATCTATACATTGATTCACGTGCACCGTGGTCTCTATTTAAAAAAGGCGGTGCATCTTTTGATTCTGCTGCAAAGGTATTGTAATTTTTTTTCAATTTAAGAAAATACATATCTTTGTGACAAGATAAATAAAAATATGTGACTTTCGCTTGCTATTTCCAAGATTATCAAAAGCCTTTTTTATAGTCTTATTCGAAATAGAGTTAATTTTATTTTCATTTCATTTATTAATCATTCTTGATTTGTTGTGTTATTCTCAATGTATCTCTCAATAATTCTTTTTTGTTGATTCCATAAAAAGTTGTTACATGTTAATGAAACGTTTGCATTGTGTATGAAGTTGCAGTTCATAAAACTGCGACCACTTTTTTATTTAACATAATTAGTCATTTTAACCAGCTTTTTAGGAACATGTGATTGAGAGGTAGTGCAATAAAAATATTTATAAAGATATATATATTAACCTGTTAATTTTCTGCGTTCTCATCGGTTATTTCGAAAAGCAGGACCTTGTACTTATATTAGAAGCAATGAGGATTATCGCGGTTGCATTGTCACCTGTTACTCCGAATTTATGTCTTAAAATTTACCGTCAACTTGGCTACACCGACCAACAGTTTTATGCTACTACATGGGTACTCTTAATACTGTAATATTTTAATCTATAGAAACATATTATTTGAAGGTTTTGTGTTAAAATTACAATTTTCAGAGTGATACAAAATGGGGTGGTCTAAAGAGTGGCCAGGTCATGACTCCACCCAACCCCATCTTTGCTAGGATTGAAACGGTTGCAGAAGACGAAGGTGGGCCCACGGTGCCGGCAACTGAGAAAAAGGCTTCCAAGAAGAAAGAGAAATCACCACGGACTCAAAGTACCATTGGAGCTTAGACATATTCATCAAGCAATTCGATAGTGAATTTTTTCTCCATCTTATTTACATTTTCCTATTTATAATAAATCTAATCATTGTTCTCGTTGTTAAATAAGTGTTGGTGTTTTTTGCATTGTTGAGATGTATAGATATGTTATGTCACACAAAACTCATGTGTCAGTGTTTCAAAAAGTTAGGCCTCATTTTAAAAAAATTTCATAGTATTGGTTTTTTAGATTGGATTGAACTCTGAAGCCTGAAAATAGCTATTTGCGTGAATGGAATAATGACTAGGGCTTGGTGACTAGTGCTATGTGGTTGAAATCGTCGATTAGACTGATCACTTATACCAACGCCTAAAGCTAATAGTCTTGACTCTATAAGTTGCAATGATAAGGCTAAATAAGATAAAAGAGTTGGTGTTATATTATTATCAAGGAAATGTGTAGATGTGCTTTTCTATTTTGGGTAGAACCATTGGCCTTTAACATCATATACAATACAATAACAATTATTATTATTTTATCCTTCTGTTCTGTCTGTGTTTACTTTCCTTGGTAATAGTGTTTACGGCCCAAGATGGTAAAAAGACCAAAATAACGTCTACATTGATCTTTAGTACTCTACTAAGGCCTAAGTTTTTGAGTTTCTCTTGTCTAAATATATTTAAGACCAATCAAACAACCATGGTAGCTCCAGAGAGGCATAGTTGTCCCTATCTGTCCGTATGATTTTATTTTGAAAGGAGCTAATTTTGTTTTTCGCTTTGGACCCCTAATACACTTGAGCCGGCCTTAGTATATCATACTATACTCCCATTACTACATGCGTAAATGCATGCTTGACCAATAGTCATAAGTCATGTATCACCCTTTTATTTGCATATGGATAGTTATAATCACAAAGTGTCTTTTTATTTAGGTATCATGTGAAGCTAACTCGCTTACTATCTGTCTATCTGCGTTTTCGCATTTGTCTACATATTTATCTAAGGTTTATGATGATATGTGACAAAAAGGGTGATATGCGATTCTTGTCAAGTAATTTATGCAGTTAAGTAGGCGAACAAAAGCTTGACCAGTGAATGGGTTCACGTATGTCATTGCTGCAAATGAACCGTAGCAAGAATATGGAAATATAACTCCCTAGAAAGATGGTTGCTTATTAATTTTCTGGAAGATTAGTATTTATCAAACAAAAAATTCACCAAATTAAGCATGTCGAAACTTACCAAGATGGTCAATGACTTCTTGTATATCAAATAATCCAGTCCAATTAGAAGAAGCCATGTTTCAATTATAATGTCACATGATGATGTAAATCCAAGTACTTGCCCTTTAGGCGCTTATGACACATTCACTTGCATTTCATAGGGCAGGAAATCCATGCTAGTATACACAAGAAACATGCAAAGAGGGTAATCAAGTAAAGAAGAGAACCATGTTCGTGTGGCCAAAGGCATGTGATCAGAGCCATACTTTAGCCAACGTAAATATTAGACATGCATGGAGGGATTATCAACAATCGTGCCAAAGGCCGCATATGATTGATTAGATCCCACATGATCTATATTAGAATGGAGGGAGTGGGTAGCGGGTACCCCCATCGGCTACTTTAGTGTAGCTGGTACACCGCCGCCATCCAAGAGGGTAGTGAAAGAGAGTACTTTTACCCGAAGAGGGTAGTGAAAGAGCTATTCATTTGTAATTTTTTTTAAAACATAAAAAGAAAAGTGAGAGGGTATTGTAGATACCATTACTACTAATAGAGGGTACTTGAAAGGTTAGTTGGAACATTTGACATGCCATGACCTGATATGGTAATTTAAGAGGGTACTTTATGACCACTACCTCCACACTTATATTTTTATAAAAGTATTTTTGCATTTGTAACATAAGCCAACCACGTTGCCAACATGTGGTCGACAAATACAAATAATTAACTACAAATGTTTGTTCATCACAAGATTAAACTTTGTTTTTCACTAAACAATTACTTATTTTTCAAAGAATCTCTCTTAAAAAGGAGTCCGGTTGATGTTGCAATTTGAAGTGGAAGATGATGCGCACTTATAGAAGTGTTATATGTATACCTTTGGATATCACTTATTATAAGTCAAGATGCTTGTGTAAAAAAAGTCTGGTTTTAAAGCTTTTATACGATCAGGGTGGGTGTAGTGGCAATGGATCATGGAAAAAAAAAAGATAAGATGTACATTTTACCAGCGATAAAACACCACCCCCACGGGTTGTGGGAAGGTAAAGGGGATATCAAATTCAATGATTATTAGTAACCTAATGCGCCTAAACTGTCAACTCAAATGTTATGACTGGCCTCACCTGAGTCCAATCGTAACGCAGGTGACGGTGATCCTGTCAAACCACAATGATATAAAGTTTATTGAGAATTGAACTTTGATTATGAAACAGATAGTTGAAAATTCTTATAGAGATTTTGAAACATATACATTACCAAATTTTATGAGTGTACTAAACTTATTACATAACATCGGGTGGATTTCATACATGAATAATTGTTTTTATTAGAATTGTGCTTTGGTTAAAAATGTTTTGCGGATAAAAAAATGTTATTAAACACCGATATAAATGTTTTTGACTGCCTGTTTTTTATTTTAAAATGTATAAAGTAGTGATTCTAAATTTGTTATATATTTAATTTTAATTTTAATTACTTGTGATATCATTAAAACAAATCAGAGCATTTACATTTGGTTCTCTATAATTTATGTGAGTGAAATCTTTATATTATAAAGTTAGTATAATAGTGGCTGTGAGTAGAAAGATATAGAGAAACTGATGAAACTAGTAAATATAGATAAACACTGTTCATCAAAGTAAAATATAGTGATAAATGTATAAAAAGTATTATTTAATTAAATAGGAAAGACAAAAAAGTATTATTTAATTAAATATAAGAGATAAAAATAGTGATAAAGGTATAAAAACTTATTATTTAATTGAACTGAACAAAGAAAATATTGTGATTTTTAGTAAATTATATCGATAAAGCCTGGATGGAGGGACCTTGCAGATTTGACGCTTCACGAATCACAGACTTGTTTCAGCTCGTGTACCTTCAATATCTTTTCAGATTCGTACTACGAAGGAATCGCACGGTAGATTGAGCATGGAGACGATTTCTTCTCCTCTGACAACATCTGATCATCTTACCAATGCGAAGATTACCGTCAATCCACCCAAATTCACAGAAGAAGGCGAGCTTTCTGCTTCGGAAAACGACGTACGTCTGTAAAACCCTACCGTATTTTACTCAATTTTTGTTTAAGTTAATCATTTGTATGATAGGAGGTGTGTTGAATCTGTTGCTTCAGATGTTATAATCTGATGCGATAATATCCGCAACGTGGTTGGCTAATTCATCGTAGGGTTTCTATAAAACTCATGTTGTGTTTCAATAATAGGAACCCTACTTGCGTTGTTTCTCTTTAACGGTCGATTACCGTTTTGATCTTTTGGTTAATGGCTTTTCAAATGGAAGCTTCCATGTTTAGACTAGTGATTATATACTTATATGTCCTGTTCATCTCTACCATCGGTTATTGTTATACACATTTCCTTTTATTTGTATTTATACTTATATGAAGCTCAATCTGGTAGCATTTCAGTGTGATTCATAAGAACAACATTCTACTTTGATGGTTAGGACTATTCTATCTCAACAAATTTGGTATTATAACTGCATGATTCATTTCTTCTTTTACTTTAATTTGTGATTATATTTGGCAATCATACTAATGTGTATATGGATTTGATGTCCTTATGGTATCACATGTCAGTATATAATAAAGTTTCAAAGAATTTATAAGCTTCTGAAGCTGAAGTGAGCAGCTGAGAGTCTGTTGATTCTATTAGTTATATTAATCCAATAACAATTGAATGCAGCCTACAGATAGTTAGATACATCGACTCATTTGTGTTCGTTTGGTTTTTTTTTCTGATCATTTTGTAGCTTCTTACGTAACTTGAATTCTTTTCATGCTAATACATTGAGTTTCTTTCAGGACATTGCATCTTCTCAGAATGTAACCATTTTTCCAGCAGCTACATTAAACAAGGGTACCAGTGCTGTTGAGAAGGGTAGGTTACACTAGTCATTTATTTATTTTTGCTTTATAAACTCCACAAAACAACATTCTGTTCTTTTGGATATATTTCCTCAAAAATTAAAGGTGTATCAAGTACTATGAAGCAGACTCAGTTTTAGGTTACTCTGACATTGTCATCAAACTTACTTTACACATGCTGACATGCACATGTAGTAACTCGCTTAATTTTTGATTTGACGCGAAGAAATTTATAAAAAAAGATGTAGCATGGGATTCGACTAATTACTTGAAAATTTGAAATGAATAATACTTTTCCTGTTTTGAGGATCCTATAACTATTTAAAAGGGAATTTAAGAGGAAAAAGCTAACCAGTTTGACAAAAGTTTCTATTCACTGGTCATTAGAAAAGCCAATGAATTGCATAAACAATAAGGAAACCTTGTAAGGAGAAGATATGCATTATATTAATTTCCATTTTTAGTAGTTATTTCTAATTTGTGACCCATTCGTATTTAATTTGAAATAAAACATGTCTTTTTATATCACTTTTACTCTAGCATACTTCATAATGCCATAACTTTAGAACTTTTCAAGTAATAAGCTTCGATGTAATTAAGTCAAGTATGATGTTTCTTTTCACCTCGCATGTTTATTAAAAGTTACATGTTCAGTGAAAATGCTGACTGTTTTTTGATGTTTCTTTCTTGCTTGATAGGAGTCTCTGCACTGACTCTTAATCCTGCTGTAAGTTCAAGAACATCTGTGCATTCAAACAAACGTAAAGGTACAGAGAAGAATCGAGTCCCATTTGTGATTAGTTTCTCAGATGATGACAGTGGTAGTGACTCTGAAGAATACAAGAATGAAAGCACGATGGAGTCTGATGAGATGACACGTGGCACCGTGGAGAATAGAAAATTGTCTACTTCATTGGTGAATTCACAATCGCATATGGTGAAACAAACAACCAAAATCAACAGCAAGAGCCCCAAAAAGTTATCCACGAGTCGCACATTTGTTTCGTCAGTCAACAGAGTTAATGGAACCAAATTTAAGAATAGTGGAAACACACTTGTTGGAGCAAAAGGTCATCTGAAAAAATCTAACTCCCCTAGTATAATTAAATTTGGTCAAAATGTTCATATCAACAGCAATAAACTCCAAGATTTAAGGCAATTGATTGCAATTCGTGAAACTGAGTTAAAAAATAAAGCTGACAAAGAGGTAGCATCAAGTTCCAAAAAGAACGGTACCGAAATGAATTTGAAAACCGTTGCTGTTAAGAACCGAAATTTTACCAATCGGGTAGCCGTTGAACCAAAAGAACAAGAAAGAAAACGTCTTAAAGTTAGTGAGCCACTTAGAAAAGTTATTGGTCAACATGATAAGCTTCCTTCAGAGTCAACAAAAGCAGTTGGAGTTGCAATTTCTGTTGGTCAACATGATACAGAGTCAACAATAGCAGCTGGAGTTTCAATTTCTGCTGGTCAACATGATAGGCCTCCTTTAGAGTCAACATTAGCGACTGGAGTTGCAATTCCTGTTGGTCAACATGATAGGACTTCATCAGAGTCAACAGTAGCAGCTGGAGTTACAACTTCTATGCTGGAAAATGATGTTTTGAATAACTCTTGTGACAAAGAAATATTAAGTACAGTGCAGCAACAGATAAAGGAAGTGAAAAATCATGACAATCCTTTAAAGAATCTACCATTAGGTAAAAAAATGTTATGAATTATTTATTTATGCTAAGTTTGTGTTTATGATTACTAGAAAAGGCGTAATATAAGTCAACTGTCGGCTCGTAGGTAGTGGCATACTCAGGAATAACATGCAGCATAGTAGGATCACAAATCTTGGAGAGTCTTCTGCACAGTTAATGGCTAAAACTGATAAAACTTCACCTATACAGGTACAGAGAATACTCTTAGAATGCTAGAATTTGTTTTCATTTCTAAAGTTTAACTACTGTCAATATTATTGCCTGCAACTTTTTTTTTAATTATTATTAACAAATTATAAAGAAAGTTATAGTTGTTATACGACTTTTTTCTGGGAGAAAAGTCACTATCAATGATGAGTTTCTGTGTATGCTATTTAGATATCTAGTTTTCAATTGCATTTGGCAAATCTTTGCATACTTTTAAGTCTCTTTTTTGAATTTCTTTAGCATTTAACTTATTAAGGAAGTATAAACAATCTTGAGATTCACTTAATTTTAATCGCTTTCAAATTTACTCTTGAAAACTGTATAAGCCAGAATTATAATGGGTTTACTAAGTTTAAGTTTGATCTGGGTTCCACTTTTCAGTTTGTGATGGAAGTATTTAGAGTATAGATAACATGCACTTATAGTCATATACTCATATCAATACAAAACTATACACAATTTGTATTTTCAAAGTGGTTCAACCTGAACACGTTGGTGCGCGCCTATTTTATGCCATCAAAATGTCTATGTTATAATGATCAGGATCCTAGTGAATTTCCCCGTACATAATAAACACTTTAGTACTTATGTGATATGTCAACACTAGTCATTTGAGAAAAAGCGCCAGATATTTAGTAATTTTTTACGTTTAGCTTTGTTGAGAATCCTGTTTCCAGATTCCCTCCATTCATTGTCTTACGTTTGTTGAATCTGTTTAGGTTTTAGATATATGCTAAATTTCAGGTTATCTTTGTCACATATGATACAGGTTTTAAAATCTTCTATATACAATGGTTTTCTGATTTGTTTCAAGACCTTTTAATTCTTTTCCAGACTTCATGGGTTTAAGAAACATGACAAAACACAAACTGATATGGCATTATCATTATTAAAACTAATAAATTCCATATCCATTTCTCTTCTTAGCTACCAATTTGAAGTATTATATTAGTTCAAATCTCGTCATCTTTCTATAATTTCTCTTTAGACAAATTGCACATTTAAGTTTACTGGAGCAACTTATCTCAAACTTGCAAATTTGATTAAAACTATGCCAAATTGAGTCAGTAATTGTTGTTTAAGCATAAACTATCCTTTTCTAGTTTTTGCTGCTTCTTTTTATAGACCAACCTTCCTTTTTAACATAACTTTGTTAATTTAAACCATGTAACTGCATCTTACTCTTTCTATGCTAATTTAAACCATGTAATTGCATCTTACTCTTACTTCTTAAAGTACTACTCACTTAACTACATTAAATCCATTAACATGCAAATAGCTTTTATGCAAGAATGTGTTAGACTGTTGACCTGATAATGACCAAATAACTAACTAACTAACCATCTTTTTGTCAATCAATTGAAGGGTTCTCTGACGAATTCAAGCTTTTGGAACCATTTTGGCGGCACAACTGGAGAGATGGATGTCAAATCACTATTAGAACTCGAGGAATTGCAAGATAAGGAGCTTGATGAAGCACAAGAGCATAGACGCAAATGTGAAATTGAAGAACGAAATGCTTTAAAAGCTTACCGCATGGCTCAAAGGGCTTTAGCTGAAGCTAATACCAGATGCTCCTATCTTTATCATAAAAGAAATCTATTTTCAGCTAATCTTCGCTCTCATGTCATGGAGGACTCAAATATGTTCTGGTCAAACATGCCACATCAGCATACTGAAGCTAACGTCAACTCTATAACTAACATGTCAGAAAATGACACGCCACATCATCATCAAGTGCGTAATGAGTGCGGTGATCCGAATTCGCCTGAGAATAATAGTTTAGCTGAGGATGAACATGAACAGACTTCTGCTTTTGGGCTTAAAACTGGTGGTGATTCAAGTTTAGATAGTCACGGGGAAGGAATATGTAGTGAAAGAAATAATAAATTAGTTGATAATTCAGTTACCAATGAGGACTCGTTGCTTCTAGAAGCAACTTTGAGGTCTCAACTGTTTGCAAAGTTAGGAAATAGAACTTCTAAGAAGAATGAAACGGGTCAGAGCATGGATACTGCTACTGTTGAAAGAGAAGATGGGGAAATTTTGGAAGATTCTGGAACCAAACCATCTTCTGATACAGAGAAAGACCAGATTTATGATTTTGGAGGTACACAATATTCTATTTTTTAGTATATCACTATATTGCTTTATTCATTGTTCATAATTTTATTATCTTTCTTTTTCTTGCAATAAAAAGATGCTGTGATGTTGGAGAAAAGTTTATCTGAGAATTATCCTGTCGATTATGGACCTATTTTGGCTGAACCGATTCTGAAGAGTGCTTTTGGTCATGTAAAGTTCACTTCTGTGGTTAGTTTTAACACACAAATCCACAGTGATGATATTGTTACTGTGAAGAAAGCTGTTAGTGGGGCCCGAACTACTGATTCAGATTCCAATTCTGTATTGGACCTCAATGTCGATGGTTCTTATTCCAACAACTTACCAATCAACCCCTTTTGGCCTCATTGCATGTTTGAATTAAGAGGTAAATGTAACGATGACGAGTGTCCTTGGCAACATGTCAGAGATTATTCATCCAAAAACAGTGATTCTAACAGCAATGGTATGCAACTATGATCTGTTTTTTTTTTTTTCTTTTTCAAAATATGTTTTATTTGCTTTGATATTCTATTGTGAGGTTATTAATGCAGATATTAGGTCTCTTTGTTTGGGCCCACCTACTTATCTGGTGTGTTTGGACAGTTTGAAAGCTGAATCACATCCATATAAATATCTTGTGGCACAAACCGTTGAACAACGTTGGCAAAAGTGTTTTAGTGCTTCTTTGGTTGTTTCAAGTTCAATATTGGCAACAGATTTGAACTCTGATGAATCATGTTTATATGGTCCTGAAACACGCATTGAGGTCCATGGGGTTTGGAATAGACAGTCATCGTATTTTCATGGTCAAAATGTCAAAGAGGTCAGTTTAAATAATCATTTTAAAAATTGTTTTTCTTTTGGTTTTAATGATGCATTCTTTCTCCATTATTTGGAGCCATAGGCAGTGCTGTAAAAATGGCTACGCAATTAATTAATTGGGATTAATCGGACTGGAAATTTTATCTGTGATTTTTCAAAATTCAAACACACACATATATATAGGAAGACAGAAAGAAGGGGGGGCGGGGCG
>WOUH02000045.1:2403602-2421610 GCA_009936405.2 Stevia rebaudiana | reverse complement strand
AAACTACTAGGCGCTTTTTTATAATTTTTTCACCAAAAGTCTTAGATTTTAATGTACAATCTATATAAAAAATATTAAGTTTTAAAATATGTTACAAAAAGTGGGTTTCTGGGGTTTTCTCAACTCGAGAGGGTTTTCATATTATCCTTCCCGTATATTTTTATATCTATATATAATTTTGAAAAATTACATAAAATTCCAATCCGTTATCCGCCTAGTTCCAATTAATCCCGATTAATCCCTAGGTGGTAGGTACCTCACTACCAAACTAGCGCCTAGCGCCTTCCACAACCTTGATATATATAGAGAACGGATTAAATGAAAACTCACTTGAGTAAACTCTAGATACTCGTGTGAAATAAATTTTTTAATAATAATTTATGGTTTTAGAAGTATTTTCGCCACTTTATTAAAAACAAAGGCGAGTAGTTTTTTTAAAATATATAAAAAAATATCAAAAATTATGTTTTTTTTTAAATACATTAGCATGTTACGTATGTAATATACGATTTTACACATGTAACCTAATATTTTGCATCTGTAGCACACGAAAGGCATAAAATTGAATATGGAAGCCATCTAAAACAACCATGTTACATATGTAAATATGGGTTTTGTGGGTTTTCATAGCTCAAAATGGATTACACGTTACGGACTACGATCAAATAAAAAGAATGGTTATTGTAAGAAATGTAAGAAGGATTTTAAAAAACTCATAACCGACTCATTCGAACTCTAATTGAACTCATTCCAATGGCGTTGGAACTGTCTCATCAAAATGTATCATTTAAGCTTTTAAAGTTTAGCTTTTGGGGTTTATAATTTAACTTTTATTATTTAGCTTAGCGTTTAGCTTTGAAGTTCAGCTTTTAGGGTTTAGAGAGATTAGCTTTAGGATTTAGGTTGCAGGGTTTAAGATTTAGCTTTAGGCTTTAGGGTTAATTTTAGGGTTTTGTTTTAGGATAATAGCCTTTGGTATAGAGTTTAACTTTAGGGTTTAGCTATAAGGTTTAAGTTTTGACAAGCAGGTTCCAATGTCGCTGGAATAAGTTCTATCAGAGTTTGTTTAAGCCCGTTTATGCGTTTTTTAAAATCCCTCTTACTTTCTTACAATAAGAGGACTATTTAGCATAAATCTACGGTTCACACATTGCTTTCCTATATATATATATATATATATATACAAATAGGGGAGAAATCATGAGAAAACTACTGGTTAATCAAATTTTTTAGACTTTTTTTTTTCATGATCTATTTATAAGGTGATAAATAAAACAAATAGAAAAGTATGTGGGTCACAAAGTTAAATACATGTAACTTATACAATGTACATACATGTAACGAGAACTACTTATTTAAAAAAATAAAAACAAAAACTTTTCTATATTTCTAACCTTATAATAATAAGAAACAAAAAATGAAAAAATAAATAAATAAGTGTTAATGATTGTGATTAGATTTCTAAGTTTTAAAAAATAAAGGTTTCATCATGAACCATCCACTATATATACATATAAACATCTATATGTGTCTATATATAGAGACAGAAGGAAAGTGTAGGGGATGTTTAATACATAACTAATTTTGAGTTGAGATCGACCAGAATCTCATAAACCTATAAATGTGTACAAAAGGCTGTTTTATGTAACCGCATAACCGCCTCGTTCTCTCTCCTACTAAATCTAATCAGCACTACGGACCAACGTATATTGTGGTTTTCTACTAAAAATTTGTTTTGTATTGTACTTTCCCCTGTATTTAGTGTTGAAAATCCATAATGACTAAAAAATTACTTATCTTGGTATAAAACTATACTCTAATAGTCAATGAACACAAAACCTATAGAATTCAAACCAATCAAGAAAAATAATCAGGAAATAACTTTATTTTCAAGCTTATGTTAAGACCATATTAGAATACATGAATGATGAAACAAACATCAAGATGGTGAGGGAAACATGGATGTTATTAATTATTTAAATTTACAATGTTTATAAAGTAAAACAATGTAACTTTTGATTTATCGCCATCTGATAAATACTAAAAAATATTGTAGACCAAAGGCAATCATATAATGAATGTGAAATTCTAATAACATCCATTTAATATAATTAATCTATTCTAATATACTAAAATCAACCTCATATTATTTTAGTTTCAACTTCTTCAAAAAGAAATTATTTTCCATTTTAGTTAAGATTTGATGCACAAAATAAAACCATAAATGAAAAAAAAATTAAAAAAAAAAAAAAAACTAAACCTAAAAGAAACTTGCTAAAAAATAATCAACTTACTTGATTAAGCTGTAAAACTTTTTCTATTTGTTGGGACACAATGAGGAAAGATGACCCTTTAAACCGCACTCGTAACAAATCCGCCTCTTTAGCTTACCATCACTAACAACCGCCTTCGTTTCAACTGCCACGTCATCAACCTCCTTACTTGAAGTTACCACATCAGCAGTTTGTTTCATTGGGCATAATGATGATAAATGACCCCTTTCACCACATTCATAGCATGTTCTCCTCCTTAGCTTACCTTCACTTACTAAACTCAACACATTTTCAGTCACACCCTTACCAACAACTGCCACGTCAGCTTTCTCAACTTCCATGTCATCAACTTCCTTTATTGAATTTGCCACATCAGCAGCCTGTTTCTTCGGGCATGCTGATGATAAATGACCTCTTTCACCACATTCATAACATGTTCTCCTCCTTAACTTACCATCACTAACAGAATTGACCATGTTATAGTCAACAACCTCTTCAGCCACCGCGTATGCAAAAGTTTCAGCGCGTGTGTTTGCCACATCAGCAGGTTGTTTTTTCTGGCATGATGAAGAAAGATGCCCTTTTTCACCACATTCATAACATGTCCTCCTCTTCATCTTACCATCAGCAATATTATTAACCTCCTTTTCATCATTGTCAAACGCCACATCATCAGCTCTGTTACTTGTGTGTGCCACATCAGCAACCTTTTTGTTTGGGCATGATGACGAAAGATGCCCTTTTTCACCACACTCATAACATGTCCTCCTCTTCACCTTACCATCACCAACATTATCAACCTCCTTTTCATCATTTTCAAACGCCACATCATCAGTTCTGTTACTTGTATGTGCCACGTCAGCAACCTTTTTATTTGGGCAAAATGAAGAAATATGACCCTTTTCACCACAATCATAACATGTTTGCCTCTTTGCGTTTCTTGCAACATCATCATTAACATCTCCATCAGCAGTTGAACCCACATGCACGTTTTTACTAATAGTGGGATCCACTTTTGAGCCAGATTTCCGTGGGACCGCACATCTAATCATCACCGGCCTCCCAAAGAGAGGTTTTTGATCTAATTTCAAAGCCATTGTTACAGATAAATTATCAGCAAAATCAACATGAGCAAAACCTTTAAATTCCCCTGTTTCTTTGTCTTTTCCAAGTCGAACAGAAGATATATTGCAATCTGAGAAAAACTTCTTTAATTCATCTTCAGTCATATCCCATGATAAATTTCCTGTGTAGATCCGGTTGTAGCCATCCAACATTGCAGGGGCAAAATCGGAAACTTTTTTATCTCGGGTTGCCTTGTATGGTTGAATCTTCAGAGAGAGCCCACCCCTGAACATATAATAAGTTATTATTCACATTGTTAAAATATTTAAATGAGAAAAATAAAAATAAATAAATAAATAAATAATTGACCAAAAGGAAACGGTCAAACGGGTTTAAAGTACAAAGTGTACTTTTAAACCTCTTAATTCATTTTATTCAATAAATTTAGTGATTACCAAAATCATTCAAATTTCGTAATGATAATTGGCACCCTAATTTTCGCAAAAAAAATATAAAAATTTTAAACAACTACTTTATTGGGTCAACTTAAAGTCAAACCGCACTAAAAAAGTACCCGTTTTGACCCAAACCCGTGTTGACCTTGATATCAGAACAACCACTTTTGCTGTCTCTATTTAAAATAATTATTTTTCTAAAAAAAAAAAAGTTGTGTAATTCCTCACATATCTGAACCATCTAGCGCCAACGCTCTCTTTGCTGCAGCTTCAGTCTAATAAAAAAAAATGAAATTAAATATATTATACAAATAGTAATTTAATACACTGAAATGTACAGAAATAACCATATTGAATATATGACAATTACAGCACCAATTTATAGTACCCGAAAACTTATCATCGCAATCCCATTAAACTTTCCAGTTTCAGGAAACTTCAAACAATCTATTTCTGTAATGCTTCCACATCCTTCAAAGAAACTTTTAATATCATCCACGGTTGAGTAGTATGGAATGCCTCCAACATATATCTTTGTACAAATACTCTCATCTTCTTTACTGCATTAATTAGATGATTAATTAGTTAGTGGGAAGATTAGTTATTATCCATGTTGCATGATCTCCTCTTACCCAATGTTCTCCCAATAAAGTGCATATAGTTTAGGATTAATTTTTATATTTAAAGCATTTTAATTTCCTTTTAAAAGATTAGTATAGAAAATTGTTGCAAAAGTTGTGTTCTTTGTTCTTATTGTTCTTGGATCTTGACCCTCTCTAAGGGTTACTATCACATTAACACATGTTTTATATACAAAATCAAACATTTCTATTAACTAATACAAAACACCAAACTATCAGCAGATAGATATGATTAACCAAAACATCAAGACCACTTGTATAATAAATTTGAATGATTGAATTTAAACAATTACAAAATGGAAACCTGATAACCTGAAAAATATTGCAAAATCATACCTGGGTTGAGTTTGGATTTGAATTGGTTCTGCAACATCTAGTTCTTCACTTGCAACAGTTGCTGTTTGTACATCCTCTTCCACCTTCTTCACCACTTTCTTTTTCTTATTATTTTTCTTCTTTTTCTTTTTCTTTTTCTTGCTATTCTTTTCACTCAAACCATTCACTTCAGTTGCATCTTTCTCTCTCTTCCTCTTGTTGTTTTTCTTCAATGCACCATCAACCACTCCACTCGCTTTCTCTTCAACGCCATTTTCGAGATTTGGTGGAGTTGGTTGCAGAGATGGGATTTTAACTCTGCGTATTTCTCTTTTGGATAATTTGGGTTTTTGGGTTACCGAATTCAGGAGCGATTTGAATGATTGGTGGGTTTGTGAATCGTTGAGATCAGGTTGACATTCTGATGCAGCTAAGGATTCAGTTAATACGGATCTTAGCTTTTGCTTTAGTTTCTTGTTTGATAAAACCATGATTCAGAAGATTGAGAAACGATGGAGGCAACGGAGAAAGGGGCGGAGACAAAAAAACCCCCCCAAAACCCTTTTTTTGTTTACGGAAATGTTGCATGCGTACTGCAATTTAGAACCTAAAGTATGTTTAATTGCAAAATAAGTCCTTGTTAAATTCTAGAACACAATATTTCAAAAGAATAAAAATACGTAGGTCGTGTTTAGGAAGTGGATTTCAGTATCGTTAGATTACCTGTAACCGTGCGTATATGGGCGTGGAGACGTTATGTGAGCTCTGTCGCGCCCTCAACACCGCCCATGTGCGTGTGAGCGTGGTGGGGGTCGGTGTGAGATGAGTCACGTTCTCACCAAACTTGCAACGTTTGAATTTTTTATTTGTTACCGTTTGCAAATAAAAAATATATTAATTATACTTATCTTTTGTATATATATAATACAATCCAACCATTCTATACCTACAACAATTCTTATTCTTTCTCTCTTAATTTATACAATCCAAACCATCTTTGCATACACCCTTTCATCTTTTCACATATGAATTCCAACCAATTCAATAATACCCTTAACAAATTCATTTACTCCCAACTTCTATTACCAAAACCGCCCCAATATTTTTGCCCAAATTGTTACCAACCCTAATTTGACCCCTACAACAACAACCAGACACATTCCAACAAATGATATTGTTTCCGATTTTGCCTCAAGTCGCCCTTTCAAAGTTTGTGTCCCAAGGGTTTAGGGAGGATGTCAGGATCAGATTAATCAACCAACAAGGTAAAATCTCCACCATTTGTTAATGGTTAGAACAAAAATAGATAATCAAGCACAAGACAATGGAAAGTTAAGAATCCCCACAATGTATTGCTTAAGAACAACGATTACAAATGGTGTTTGCTATTACAAATAAGGTATCACTAACTACTCTCAGAATCTATTCTCTTTGTGCTTATATCACTATCTTATTCTATTAACAGACATGATGTACTAGGGTACACAATCATACCGATTTACAAATAAACAAAATACTCAAGGCCTATCAATCAGTCGAGTGTGCACAGTACATCTGCAGGTTGTCCGCAAAAGTCACAGTGCACACGAGTATGACGCCATCTGAGTAACCTACTCGAGTAACATGTTGTTCATCCGCATAACTCCCATGGTGTCTGAGTAAGCCTTCTACTTGTCCGCAAATCAATAGTGTGTCTGAGTAAGTCCTGTCCGAGAAGCTTTTGTTCATCTGCATAGTGAGTAGTGTATCCGAGTAACTTTATTCTTATTCAAACAGTTTTGTTCATTCGCATATGGAATAGTGTCCACATAGCATTTTTCATTTAGAGAAGTCATGTTCATCCGCATAGTGAAGAGTGTGCTCGAGTATCTTCCAACTTTGTTTTTGTTCATCCGAGTAACTTTGATTTACTCGAATGAACAAATCATGTCCGAATAACTTTCCCAATTATTCATTCGCGTAACTTGACATGTGTGAATGACCAATTGTCCAATTTTCTCATGACGTAGGATCATTTCTTCATCTGACTATTAGTAGCTTTCATTTGACTCTGACTATCATAGACGATTTTAACTTTCGTTCAACTTGCACAAACAAATTAGTATTAGTTCGTATATCAAAAGTTCATGTATATCATATATATATCAAAATGAATAATTACAAGACATGAACTAAAGAACAATTCAAATAAAGACTCGAAAGGTATTAGTATTGGCAAATATCAATATATTGGAGGTCTAACAATCCACCCCTTAGAATGGTCTTGCCAATACCCTTCTTCTTGGCTTGAGTATCCAAAGCAGTTTCTTTAAAAGCAAGGACACCATGTCTATAAAATATGCAAAGAATTTCATTGACCTTGCTTGAGAATTATTAAAATAAATTATGTATGATCTGTACAGCTTTTAAATTGATTTCTTATTGACTGTCATAATCTCTCCTTGAGTTCTAAAGATGATGTCATTCTTTTTCTTTCTTCTTTTGATGACCAATATGCCTTCATCGTAATTGTATGTCATCTTTATGTTCCTTGTGGTTCTTGAGAAATCTGTTTCCTCCGCCATAACTCTTTGAACAACCATCATTTTGTATGTAGTAGCAAGCAATTTCAAAAGGCACATAAAGTGGCATAGACCTTCTCATCAGGTTTATTGGCTATCGATTTATTTGCTTGGAATCCAACTGCCTTATATAGTTGGGATTAAGGAGTTTCAACTCAGCAACTGAAAATATATGTATGTCTTCAGCTTGTTGTCCACTTATCCATCTCCTAATAACAAGTTCATAGTCAACTAGATCTTAGAACCATTATGTGGTAGGCAAAGTGTCTTGAATCCCAATTATCAACTTGGTGCGATGTTGAATATCATCAGTCTCATAGGAAAACCTACAGATCTGTTGTAATCATCGAGTTCATCTGTCTTCTGTTGCTTCTCATTCATCTTTCTTATTTATCTTCTTTCTTTCTTAGGAAAATACTGCTCAGTGTCACTATTACTACAAATTGTTAGCAGCATATCCTTGAAAATTTTCTTGTTATTTACCCATTTCAGTAAGTGCATTATATGAGTTCCTCCTGAGCTTCTTGGATAATTGATCAGATGCAATCTTGCGAGTTCTCTTACATTATGATCATGCAGTTTAAGAACTTGAGTATAATAAACATAGAATTCCATGACTCCATTTATTCTTTTTATCAAAAATGCATTCCCCTCTTCATCATTTTTTCAAGCAATAATCTTTATATCCTTTTCTTTTGAAACACTAAATCCTGTTATTAATTTCTCGTAAGTCTGACCAGCTTCTGTCGAGTCTTTTGCATTCTTTCCGGTTGGAACCATTGCCAATTTCTTCCATGTATTCTGATATTAATTTATTGTCAAGTCAATTTTCTTCCATGTATCTAGGGGCATTTTATTTGTATGAGATTGTGTTGGAATTTACAAGAACTGATAAAGCCAAAACAACTGATCAACAACAACTGATCCCTCAACAATTGAACATTCTCAAACAACAGTTGATGTTCAACTACCGAAGGAACAACTAAAGATTCGAACAACTGATAAAGCAACTACTGAAGATTCAAGAACTAAAGAATCAACTGCTTAAGAAAAGACGGATATGTCATCAGTTGTTGTGGATAGCGTGAGTAATTAGATAGGATTATCAGTAGTTAGCTTGTTTGTGTTAGTTGTTTATGTAATGTGTGATCAGTTGTTATATTTTTAAGGTTGTTCAACGACGCTAACATCATGGGTGACGTTGAACACCTTATAAATAGGAGTTGCACGAAATCATGTAACTACAGATGAAATTTTAATAAAAATCATTTGAGTGTTCATCAGCCGAGACGGAGTGACTTGTAATCATTTGTGATCATTAATATACGAAATATTTGTTCAATTGCTTTGTTTTGCAATTAATCAAGCATGAATTATTTTAATCATTGCAATCTTGATAATCTAATCGTAACAGATGGCTTTGTGATATTGATGCTAACTTTAACCTAAATAATGGAGTTTATTTCTCGCTACATGGTTTCCCTTAGGGATGAGATTTTGTTACCGAATACCGGTACCGACCGAACATAACGGGATCGGGACTTGATTTTCAGTAATTTTGGGATCGGGACTAACCGGTACCGGTAAAATCCCAGTTTGGTACCGGTACCGGTAAAATGAAATATTTTTTTTTTTAATATTCCAACAAAACTATTTAAATTCATATTATAAATTAGTTGTCTTTTAATTTAATTTAAGATAAGTGTTTTGGTTAAATAAAAGAGATCATATAATAACAAAAATGATATTGTCATATTAAAACGATGTCTTTTTTTCTTCTTCTAAATATATGATTTATGAAAATAACTATTAGTAATTGCGTTAAATATAGTATATATCATTTTCATTAGATTTACAGGTGAACATATTTGAATATTGAGTTTAATGGTACCCATATAATTGCATTTTTTTTTTTTACAAAAACGAAACTGGTACTAAACCGGTAAATTACCAAAAATACCGGTACCGTACCGATTTATTCGGGACCGGGATCGGGACTGACTTTTCCAAATTTCCGGGACCGGGACGGTACTGATCTCATCCCTAGTTTCCCTTTTCATTGGCCTAACCCTTCTTCCTGGAATTCCTTCGTCTCTTAGACATTATTTCATCTACATATCCGACATCCGTTCTGGACTGGGGTGAATAAGAGGAGCGGAAGAGGATGTACCAACATCTACAATGCCAGCCTTTTCAACATCCTTTATTTTATATGCCTCTTCATGAGTGGTTTGAACTTTACCCAATTTTTCTTTTTCAAATTCCAAAGTTTTAGCCTTACCTTCTTCATAAGCCATTTTGAAGGCTTCATAATCACCAATTCACCACATCCTAATTTAACTAACATCATAACATATATCATGAAATTATTGGTTAGTCCATTCTCACCGGCTTTAACAAATGAAGGTTGTGCATAGCCTCCTTGCACTTCTCCTTCTTCCAGATTTTTGTCGGTCTAAAATGCTATCTCCTTCAGGATATTCTCCTAAATCCAGCTCATAATCATCAGCGTCAAGTGCACCACCCTCATTGGATAACTTGCCTTGGAGAATTGTGAGAAATATTTCAGGCTTGAACTTATTTGGATCAATATCCGAGGCAAGAGAAGCTAGAGATCTTGGAATTAAGGGTTTATCAACTTTAGTTCTTTTTTATGAAGGCTCATCAGCTATTTCCTTTCCCGGCCTTTTAATCATCCTCTGAATCTTCAACGGTCTCAATATTTAAAGTTTCTTCCTTCACAGTAGTTGTTTTGGAAGATTCTACTTCAGTATAAGCAGGAAGAATGATAACTTATTAAGAGCTTTTGATCAATTGAATCTGACTTGGAGTCAACCTCCCAGAAATTGACTCAGAAGTTGTGGATTCAATGAAGCTTTCTTTGATCGGAGAGAGATGTATGGAGGATCTTACATAATCATCAACATCAATATCTAAATATGAGAAACATAAAGAGGTCACACCCACGACGCCATAGTATTTGGTTAACTGAATAGCAGCAGCATTATCATCATCAACATCGTACTTACTCAATATATCCCACTTAAAAGTAGGGTCTGGGGAGG
The DNA here is from genome assembly GCA_009936405.2 of Stevia rebaudiana. Taxonomy (NCBI): domain Eukaryota; kingdom Viridiplantae; phylum Streptophyta; class Magnoliopsida; order Asterales; family Asteraceae; genus Stevia; species Stevia rebaudiana. The sequence continues at coordinate 2,411,235 of WOUH02000045.1, read as the reverse complement.
GTAGATGTATCCAGCCTTACCTCTACCCGTTAGGATAGAAAGACTGCTTCCGACGAGACCCCCAGCTCATAATGCCTGATTAACTGTCTGTCGTAGCTTTTAACATCATTTTCGCAAAAATAAGTAAAATAACGTTAAAATTAGTGCAATTTTAATTTACCTCATGAAGGCCCACACATATATACATTATATACACGCACAAACAACATGACTACCACCTTATTATCTTTATTATTCCAGGGAACTTTTACTCCCCCTTATTGGGGAGCATCACTCACGTCTCACTATCTTCATCATAAGACATCATATAATTGAAACAACATCATTGAAATCTTTGTTTTCCTTTTTTAAATCTTCCTGTTTTCTAAGTCCTCAATTATCTAATCCTTTAAATGGGTTACTATAACCTAAGTAGGAAACTATAGATGAACTTACCATACAAATAGATTGGTACATAATGCAGGTAATTAGAACTTCCAAGAAACAAAGTGTAAATTTGTAAGACTAACATGTCCAATAAACACACAATCTTCATCATAATGACCCACAACAACAAAGACAGGTACAATCATGAAATTTCAGATTCACACCAACACACACATAAATTGTAAATACATCATGACATTTGTTGTCCACCATACTTACTATATACAACTTTAGGAAGCAACCATATGGAGTCACTGTTGATAGCAGGATCCTGGACCATAGGGTGGGCTTCGAGCATATGCGTTTGTTACGGGGCTCGCTTGAACACCGCGTCTTGTCAACAGGCACCTGAAGTACTGCAATCTGGTTAATGCAGTCTCAGAGGTGTTGCTTGTTGGTGCAGCTTCCTTTGAGGACCACAACCGCTCTAACAAGATGCCAAAAACACCCATTTAATTAAAAAAAACACCCATTTATAATTATTATTATTATTATAAAAGAGGGATAGGACACCCACCTGCAGCAGCGGCAGCACGAGGCCAAATTGTTTGTTGAACATTTGAAGGATCAGCTACCTCACTCCACATACAAACTTCTCCACCAATCACAAGTTTTTTTTCAACAGAATCAGTTATTCCTTCGAGCGGTTCAGCATCATAGACACCATCCCATGTGACATCCAAATGATCAAGATACCAAACACCTTGATTGCTGTATATACATTTAAACCCTTGTGCAACCACCTTTGGACACACACCTGGGCCCAACCTGACATCATCAATCCCCTAATTAGATGTCATCCTTTTATAACTAATATTATAATTTACAGACCAAACAGAAACTTCACCAGTTATGCACAACAGTCTTTGGATTCAGCTTTTCTGCAAATGTGTTGAAAGTTTCTTCCCTGCGTAAATACAATTTATTAAAATGTCACACGTATTCTGCCTGCCTTGCCTGCTATTATAATTAATTAATATTCCTCATGTACACTACTTTTATACTGCAATGTGGTTACCATTATTATTTGGGATAACTTTGCAGAATAGTAACCAAGTTCCAAAAGTGTTTCAATTAGGTTCCTCAAAGCTTTCATGTTTTATTTAAATTATGCGTTTTAACATGCTTTTTTGCATGATTTTTTTTTTTGTTTCAGTTAGGAAATATTTCATCTTTCTTTTATGCTAGTATAAAGTGGTGACATGGATTTTAGGTTTTTATTCTATATTTAATAAATTAACAGGTTTTTCTTTAATATAATTACATATATTAGAAATTTCGACCCCCACATCTTATCTTACATTACTTTCTTGAAACAAACGAAATCCGATGATGGTCTGATTTGAAGGTTTAGTGACCCAATTTGGGCAAAACTGCATAAGTGACCTAATTTGAACACTTTTGAAACTTTATTATTATTCTGTGACATTTTCCTTTATTTTTGACTACTAAGGCAAAAAAATGTGTGAATTTTGGGGTTTCTTTTTATTTTTATTTTTGGAGCAATGAATGGTAGTAAATCAAATGAAACACTAATTTGGTACTAAATATGTAATGTACCAATTAACTGGGGTCCAGTTTTTAGATATGGCTATTTCTTGAGCTTTGATCACAAAGTACTGGTATGCATCCTTAGTTGTCATGTTCATCTCCTGAAGCCTATAAATATAATCAACAAGATATATATAAGAACAAAAAAATGTAGTAAAAGCACAATTATTATTATTATTATTATTATTATTATTATTATTATTATTATTATTATTATTATTATTATCAATGTGTAAAATGTAAATAGAAAAATGAGGGGCAACAATATGAAAGGGTTAATACCATTGCTTTACATGTGGAGTGTAATTCCAACAATCTTGCACCAATAAAGATTATATAAGACGACCAAAAAGTTACTCATATTTAACTATATATTTGTATCATCATTATTTCATGAAAAAATTACTAACCAGTGTTGACTTCATCACCTCCTAAATGAAATAGCTCAAAAGGAAATATATCTCGCATGTCTGCAAAGACAAGAATGTGATGTCAACAAAGTATTGAGGTATGACAGTCAAAACACAAACAAATCTAATTATATAAATGAAGCACTGGATAACATCATGTGGTAAAAGCTTATAAAAACCAAATACATAATTATTAAAAAGAGTTTAACCTTGTAAAATTCCAGAAAGCACCTCAAAAGTAAAGTTCTTTGAAACATCAAGAGGTTCTCTACATGAAGATGAAGGCCAAAGATCAGGATATCCAGTACCCCTGCACGGAAAGCAGCTTGATAATTGGTTATCAATAATAAATTAATTTATGTGAAAAGGGTAAAGATTATAATTCTTTGAGTTAATCACACATATGGTCCCACGGTTTGCGAAAGGTAACAGGTTTGGGTACTTAGGGTTATGGTTGTAGAAATAACTAGGCACTAGTCAGGCCGGTGAAATGGAAGACTAGGGATTAATATGAATTATTCAAATTAAAATTTTTATATGTAATTTTCAGGTTATATATATTTATATAAACAAAATTTATAAATAATTTGTCAAAATGATTATTTTTCAAATAATTCAAACATTTTGACCAATTTTAATGGATTTTAATCAATTTTGCTCATGTTAACCATTTGTCCATTTTTCCTAATTTTAACCGACTTTTTCCTATTTTGATCGATTTTTGGCCGATTATTGACCGACTAAACCACCCGATTAGCCAAAACTGCATCGGTCACAGGCCGACTAGCGACCAATTGGCGGATTAGGCCAATTTTTACAACACTGTTAAGGATTCAGGGAGCAAGTTTGGGTTTTATGCTTTCACTTTTATAACAAGTTCGGGTATTAAGGCTAACTTTTCGTTAAATTAGATTGAAATGACAAAAATACCCTTTGACTTTTTGAATAGTCAAAGTCAAAAGGTGGAAAGTCAAGCTGCATAGGCCGCACCTGGAACCTAGGCACAAGGCGCTTAAAAGGCGAGGGCTTTTTTTTAAGAAAAGCGCATAGTATAAAAATACCATATTGGGGGTTTTAGACATGTTTTAGGCTTCTTTAGGGCTAGTTTAGGTCATTTTAAGTTGAATTTAGGTTTGTTTAGGGCTTTTGTATATGTTTTAGACATGTTTAAATCTTTTTCCGATGACCATAGCTAGAATTTGGCCAAACTTTCGGTCCAAATTTGCAGAAATTAGTCAGAATCATAGCTAGAAATTCACCATAATCTCGCCTCAGGTGCCACGAGGCGTACCTGATGCGTTGCGCCTCAACGCCTAGGCACGCGCCGCCTCGTGCGCCTTTGAAAACTATGCTTTAAACCCTTAGTACACTAACCTGTTACCTTTTGCAAATCACAAGAAGCATCTGTGTAATTAACTCTAAATCTTTCTATCTTGTGCTAAAAGCATTAACATGCGCTTGTTTAAGTTGACATTCACTATGCATGAACATGCTTGAAATGAGCCTAATAAAGCCTTACAATGCTTCTTGCTTTCTAATATTGTCACATCATAGACAACTTTTAAATTAAATTATATTAATGTGCAGCATGGATATAAAATAACAACTTGGTTATAAAAACATCATTGTTCAATTTTATCCTAATTTAATATGGTAAGGAATCTATTATCTGTACAAAACAAGAACATGGATAATCAATGTCATTTACCATGATTCTGCATGACCAGGAACATCAATCTCTGCCATAACATTGATACCTGTCATGAAAATGTAAATATAATCACAAAGAGGACCAAAAAAAAAATAAACACATATAAAGACTATTACAATCATGTTTACTTATTTAAACAGCAACTTTAAATTAATCAATCCTTAGTTCACCTAAAATATCTAAAAAGTTTCATGATTTATATTATTTTTAAATATCATGATGATCGAGATATGCCTAATAAATGAGAGTATCCTAGATTAAATTATCTTACCATTCATAACTGAAAAGGTCAAGTGGGAAAGAAGGTAATAACAAATGTTGAACGCACACATGCTACGTAAACGTAATACGGGAAATCAGTAAAGATGATGTATATGTAATTGTATAAGAATACTACCGATCATTTTAACACAAGAAAACTGACAAAACTCACAAATGACATGTTTAAAGTTAAAAATATAAAAGACGAAAGAGTACCTCTCTTTTTCGCATAGCTTTGCAATAACATCATCAAAAGAACATGAAACAACAAACATAATTTTAGTAATCAGATATTAATTAACTAACAAAAAGTTTAAAGTATTAAGAAACTATAAGAACAGGCACAAATACGTTTGTAATGGCAATTGTTTCTTTAAGAAAATAATATACTAAGCATATAAAAATCTAATAATAATAAATAATAGGCACCGTATCTTACTTTACTATTTCAATAGCATCTTCCACAGCATATCGTTCCCATTTTGAATATGCACCATTCCATAGCTTTGGATATGCAGGTACTTCTAAAGGAAATGATTGTTCATCTATGATGTGCCAATGAAGAACATTCTACTGAACAAAAGTCACAATATCATAAACACATGCAGTTATATTCAAATAGAGAAGTTGAGGGAAATTCAACAATAAATCGAGATGTTAAATATTAAAACAGCTAAGTGTAGCTTACAAGTTTCGCATATGACATAGATTCTATTATTTGCTTAATTATTTCAACTGGGTAATAATGTCTAGAAGTATCTGTTGAACAAGGCAAACAAGAACGGTCAGAATGATAAGTTTATAACAAAACTAGCAAACATTTAAACTTATCTTCCTTTTTCATTTTTAAATTTGGATCACAAGCCAGGTTTAACATTAAACTCTTGGTTTTAAGATGCGCACATCAGGGGCGCATAATGCGATGATGCAGTTATGACTAATGAGATCACATTGCTGCAGTTAATGCGATGCAATTTCATGATATGCGCATTAGAATTGCATAATGCTCTGATGCAATATGATGCGTGATTTGCTTTGATGCAATGCATCATGCAGTTGACCAGTATTTGAACAAACTACCATTAGTTGCATTTGGTCTGAGTTTCTCAAAACTTATTGAACAAATCTAACCATCAATTGCATTTTGTCTTATATTTTAACGTTTATAAGTCAGTAACTTAAAAATCAATAAGTTATTTTTTAGCATCTTGAATAAAATCAACATGTCATATACATGATGTTCGCACCTCGCGCATCGTTTTTTGGTAAACGCATTGGAGCACCACATGCATTTTAAAACCAAGATTTAACTTCAAAAGAATTGTAACATACCAAGCAGAAGCCCACGAAACTCAAATCTTGGTTTGTCATTAATAAACCATGGAGCTTTATATAGTTGTACAGTTTTCGTTCCATAATCAAAACCACATAATTGGCTGAATGTCTGCAATATAGAACAAACGTATGCAAAAGAGACAATGTTATCATAAAGTGTAAGCTGGCCATTATTTATCATATATATGATCTGTTATGTTCAGACCTCTAATCCACGTAGTGCACCATAAACTGTGTTTGCCTGCATTCAACATCACATTTTAGAAAAAAAATGGACTTCAATTAAAGAAAAGTAGTAAATTACAGACAGATACGAACTTACCTCAATGGTAACCTCTCCGATGATAGAAAGACCATTATTCTTCGCAACTAACAAGGTATAACTCTCATCAACACCTAATTGAAGCTAAAACACATTCAAACAGCAAATAATTCACTTTTTGAAGACAAAATAAATGAAATTAAGCTACTAAAGAGTCTAAAGTTTCAGTTAAAGTTCAAAAACTCGCCTCTTCGTCGTCAGAATGAACAATAACATTAACTTTACTGATATCATAATCCGAATTGCTCGTTCCTCCAGATTTGGAGCTTCCAACGTGCTTAAATATGATGGTTTTGTATCTCGCAAACGCTTCTCTAACAATAACAGAACTCCCGCCATTTCCGGATACGGAGATCGATAATTCAGGGTCCACCACCAAGGTTTCATTACCGGAGGTGAATTTTGACGGCAACGGCCATAGATATGTGATAGATGAATCGTTAGACAGCTGTGAAGAAGAACCGATTGTTCGTATGGTTCGTGAATTGATGATCGGGGTTAGATGGAGACATATGGTAAGAATCGTGAAGAAGGAGTGCAGTGATTTAGGGTTTATAGTGGGGAATCTGGTTGACATCTTATTGGGGGAGATGCGAAAAGGTTGTTGACCTGAGGGAGAACCAACACAATGATCTGGGTTTTGTTTTGGATAATAAAGTAAACAAAGATGCTTTTCCACTTATGAACCGGATTGTGGACTTCGGTGTGTGAAACTCTTTAACCACGGAATAATATCATGTCACGTTATTTTTATTTTTATTAAGTTCTCTCATGCAATGATATTCTTACAACTCACTCCTCAATCTCATTGTAATAGTATAAAAAATACACCCGGGCTTGTCGGTTTCAAATAGATGTTACTCGACCCACCCAAATGTTTACTTGAGCTATGCGTCACATAGCTTTGGAACCCGCCTATTTTACCCCGAGGAACCTGTTATCCTCACCGCCCCAACCTTAGACCATGAGGTGCCACGGGTGAGCGTTAGCGGATGTAGAGGCTATGTAGATGCCAACTAGAATGGATGTAAGATCACACCCAGACTCACTTGAGTGTGAATGGCTAACAATCAGCAAGCAATTATTATAATATTTTTATTATTTTTTCAAATAACACAAATAAAATTAAATTTAAATAAAAAAACTTAGATAACAATACAGTTATTTAAAAAAATGTTTATCCTTTACAACGTTCCAAACCTAAAAATGCTTGGAACTCGTACCCATGATATTTTGGTAGCGCACTTTTGCTAAACACATGATGCCATCCATGTTCAATTTCAGCTGACGGTATTCGTAAGCAATATTGTAAATACTGGTGAATCTGTGTGTATTCTAAATAACCTTTTAATCCAAAACCACCATCCATATGGGACTAATATTGAACTTTCTTTAACATTATTGATTCCATTATTAATTCTATGCAGATGATTAACTGATAACAGCAGGATGTTGGGTTTAATACATTTGTAGAAAAACAGATGGTGATAATTAGGGGTGTGCATAAATCCAAAAAAACCGACCCAAACCAAAAAAACCAAAAAACCCAAACCGAAATAACCGAACCCAAATAAAAACCGATGGGTTTGGTATGAGTTTTGTAAAAAACCGACGGGT
>WOUH02000045.1:2393300-2403502 GCA_009936405.2 Stevia rebaudiana | reverse complement strand
TGGTTCCATATTACCGGGTCGGTTTATTTTGGGATTGGCCGGGTGGGTTTTGTCCGTTTTACTTACTATCCTCTATATATATGTATCCAACTGTTTTGGGTTACTTAAAAGTTTTCTAATAACCAGCTGCCAAATCTACATATACTTGTATCTAAATAAATATGTATCATGTTTTTATTGGATCACAATAAGCTAAAAAGATAAATATTCAATTTTAAACGTGATGTTTATTTACATTTTGTTGATAGTTGTAATATGATTATTGAATGCTTTTAAAAACAGTGAAACAATACAGAAATCATTTAAAAATGAACTTTAAATGAAGAAATTAATAATTAGAACATTCACTATAAAATCTCTGTTCTTATATTATGTTCAATTGATAGAAAAAAATAAAAAATGTTAACTATACTCCCATGTTGGATATTCTACCTCTAAACTTCTTTTTCAAAATTTTATAAAATCCTCGTTCCGTTTTTAGGAACACAATTCTACTATCTAAACTTATTATATTGATTTATTTGTTACTGGTTGTATGTGGTTGATAGAAATGAAAAATTAGTTATAAGAGGTTTTAAAAATCAATAAATTTTGAAAAAAATGTAAGTTTTAGTAAAATTTGAGGGATAGGGATAAGGATTCCAATGTGAGTAACATGCATCAAATAAAGTATGGTGATAAGTTTTTAGGAATTCTAAGATTTTGTAAGAGTGAAGACAAATGACTTGGTTGAATGTAAAAACATAATTAAAATAACTGGGATGATGTACTAGTTTTTTTGGGTAATGATGTAAATAAGGGCGGTAAGACTATGCGTTGTGGGCATGGGTTGGGGTTGGCGATGCCCGGCAACGCCGGGAAACACCGAAACGCGGTGGCGTGGAAGCGGCGTTGAGCCCCACTGCGTGGGAAACTCCACGGGCGTGGGGGGTGTGCAAATGACCGTTGGGGTGGGGCCCATCTCCCAAAATTCGTCCGTTGAGCTCAATATTGATGGTTTTGCGTTTGTTCCGGCGGTTTTCCGGCGAGAGGGATGAAGACAAAGTGGGTCAAAGATTTTTCTTTTTAACCCCCTCAATTTTCCAGATTTTCTGAAAAAAGTATTTCAAAGATATTTTCTTTTTAACTCCTCAACTTTCAGAAAAAGATATTTGCTGCTTTTCTCTCTCCTCCACTCACCACTACACCCATTTTCCACCACCTCTTCTCTTTTCTGCGTGACACTGACGCGTCATACTCTACCCCTTCTCCACCCCCTTACCACTACACATAGTCTAAGTAGAGCATAAAGCATTATACTGTTGTACCTTACATTTGAGAATTAGTACATAAAAATGACAAGACATTACTGTAGCTAACATGTTTCTTTTTAATATATTATATAATATATAATTACTTATATTTAATTCAGAGTAAAATTAAATGACAAACCTTATACATCTTATAAGTAGCTTGTAGAAAACAAGGAAATATGACACTAGAACTACTTGATGTAGTTGAAATTTTCGATTAGAATTTTATTAAACATCTATCCTTTAAAGATATAAAAAGCCAAGTATTGTGAATAAACATCTCTTGGAACATAAAATAAATTTTTTTTTGAACGACAGTAAGAATTAAACCCTGCTATTCAAGAAAACTGTGCTCTATTATTACCAACAGGCTAGAGCTCCAATTCTCGAAACATAAAATATATGCCCAAAATAATTTTCAACATATGGAAGATCCGACATTATAATAAGGGAAAGAATGACTATCTTGTCCACTTAAGTAATCATAGGCACCATCTGGTAGACGTGATCGTACACGATTCTCTCTCGTAACCCACTCTCCAAAATCCATCACCACAAGGTGCCGCCACGTTGGAAGATTAACCAATAAAGGAGCGCGTAGATTACACACTCTTATCGTGCATCCGCAGCCACATGCTTACCTACCAGAATCTGATTTTTTATTATACCGAAAATGCCCCTGATCATTAACGTATTTACGCTCTATACCCTCCTAGCTCTTTATGTACCTGCCTATATGGCAGATTCTACTTGTGCAACGGAGTACAAGCATATTCAAAAATCGAAAACCTATCCTTGTTTTACTTGAACTCGAATTGGTGTTCTAGGGTTTTAGATTTACAATGGTGGAGACGATGACCGGTGATGGAGATCACGGTGGATCTGAGGCGGAATTTCTGTTAACGGAGATGAATAGCGGCGGCGGCGGTGTTGGTGGTGGCGGTGTTGGTGCCGGAGGAGGTGGAGGTGACGTGTCGTGGCGGTTGAACTTCGACGGGTTTCAGTTGTCGTCGAAGCATAAAGAGAAACCTCCTCGAGGTCTCCATGACTGCCTTGGGGTTTTAGGTGAACTTATTCGTTACATCTTTCCCTTTATGTATATGTTGATTTTGATTGTTTTTAAAATAATTTGATTTGAAGTAGCTAATATAGAACTGTCCTGTCTGATTCTCACGAAACTTTATTTTATTTTATAGTTTTAATTTTAATTCTTAATCCTTTTTGTTTGTTTAGTATACGATTGGCCTGTTTATTTAATCCGGTTTATTATTTGCCAAATGGATTTTGTAACTATCTTGAAGTTGTAAATAAAAACAAAGGAGCCTATGAATTTGGAGATAACTGGATTTGTCCATTTCTGTTTGTTTATGGTTTGTATGTTTATTGCTTGAACCACTACTGTCTTGATATTAAAATATAACTGGAAATGGTGCTAAATTTTGATTTGTTGTGAAATTGGTAGTTACTGCAGAGTTCAAAGAGTTATTTAATTGCATTTATAAACAATTTACATAAAGTTTTTCATTATTTCATGCATCAGATTGCATATTTAATTGAGTTGCTCAATATTTACAGTCCCTGAAGACAATGTAGCAGAGTATTACCAACAGCAGGTGGAGACATTGGAGGGTTTTACTCAGATGGACGCGTTAGCAGAGCGCGGTTTTGTGCCTCGATTATCTGCGGTAGGAGTTAGTTATTTTAATTTTGAGTTTGATTGATATGTTTGTTTGAATTTTGACTTTGACTGATATGCTTTGCTTGTATGGGTTTGCAGGAAGAGAAAGCGAGTTTGGCAAGAAAGGAGACACTTGCCATTAGAACATCAAACGTTGCAAACATGCTTCTTTTTGCTGCAAAAGTTTATGCATCCATTAGGAGTGGTTCACTAGCCATAATTGCATCAACATTAGATTCACTTCTTGATTTGTTATCAGGATTTATCTTGTGGTTTACTGCATTCTCCATGCAGACTCCAAACCCATATCAATATCCAATTGGAAAAAGACGAATGCAGCCTTTGGTTAGTCTGAAAGATTTCTCACCCTCCAACAAAATAAAATAAGATAAAATTGCAAGATTTCTGTCCATAATTGCATGATTATGTTTTTAAAAAAAAAGCAGAAATGGGTTTTCCAAATCAGACTTTTATAGAATATGCTTGTTGAATGTTGACTGACTTGAATATAATATTTTTTTTAACATGTATAATGTTTTTTTCAATTGAGTAGGCACTGAACACTCATTCTTATTTCTAATTTTCTTTTGTAGTGTCACCTGACAATTTTGCATTTTGATTTGTAGGGAATTCTTGTGTTTGCATCTGTCATGGCGACTCTTGGGCTGCAGATTATTTTGGAGTCTGTTCGCACATTGGCATCTAATGTAAGTAAACTAATCATAACCCAATCTTATAAAAATGACATTGAGCTTGTAAATAATTCTGTGATTTTGAATAAATTCTACACATGATTCTGGATCAAGAAAATGGTGACTGATAATTGTTGGTACTAGAAAAACTTAACCTAGAAAAGAAATATATATATTTTTAAGCGTGTTCATAATTAATTTAGTGTCAATCTTTATGACGGTTTCAGGAAAAGGATTTCAATTTGACGAAAGATCAAGAACAGTGGGTTGTTGGCATTATGCTTTCTGTGACGTTTGTGAAACTCGCTCTGTGTATATATTGCCGATCATTTACAAATGAGATTGTAAAAGCTTATGCACAAGATCACTTTTTTGATGTTGTCACTAATCTGATTGGGCTAATAGCTGTACTACTTGCAAATTATATTAGTGACTGGATGGATCCTGTTGGAGCTATTATTGTAAGTTTTTTTTTACTCTTACCCTGTAATATCTCTTATCATGTTTACAACTTTGTTATTTTTGGTACAAACCTATTTTCAAAAGAGTAATGAAAATTAGCTTTAAGGGGAACGGGTTGGAAGTTGCAACGCATACAACCTTACTAATTTGTTTTTTTGTTTTATTTTTCATATTTCGTTTTGTTTTCTTTACTCGAGCCAACTTGTTTCAATTATTTAAATCTTATTTTTTTGTTATTTCATGATAATTTATTTGTTTATTTTTGAATAAAAAATGAACACTAAAATTAACAAAGTAAATATGCCTTTATGGGAGGGTTCAATTGAAAACCACCAAAATTGGAGAAAACCAAGAAAACCACTACAAAACAATAATTTTTTTTTTTTTAAATTTTCTTTTCCATATCCATTTTTTATAAGGTTAGAGATATGCAAAACAAAAAAAGTTAAAAGCAATGGATATGTATCTCATGGTTTTACATATATGTTTATAAAGGGTGTGGTATTATGTGAACATGATCTTAGAGAGTTAAACAAAAAACTCAATCTGGATCTTCCATTAATTGAGGGTCTAAAATAAGTTATTTATTTAACTTTGTAAGATCAAGTTCACATAATACACGTCTATATATGTAAATCATACGATAGCATGTAGCATAACGTGAGCTACATGATTTTTTTGTTATTACATTTTAACCTTATAATTAATAGTCATGCAAAAAAATTTCAAAATAGTTGATTGGTTAATAGTAGTTTTCTCGGTTTCTCCTATTTTAGTGGTTTTATTTGATCCCCACCCCTATATATATATATGTAAACATATAAAAAAATATATATTATTATTTCATCGTAGTTTAATTTTAAAGTATCAAAGCTGAGTTCGAGCCAAACCAACTTTGGATCTGGCTCCGCTCAGCTCATTGAGCCGCAAACCTTTGACCCTCTTACTTATAAATGGGCTGAGTTGGGTTATGTTTCATAAGTCAAATAAATAAATAAATAAAGACTTACAAAAGTTTATATATTTTTAAAACAGCTGGCACTTTACACTATCCGCACATGGTCATTAACGGTGTTGGAGAACGTAAACTCATTGGTTGGGAAATCCGCAGCTCCAGAATATCTACAAAAACTAACATACCTCTGTTGGAACCACCACAAGGCTATAAGACACATTGATACCGTTCGCGCATACACTTTTGGATCTCACTACTTTGTTGAGGTTGACATCGTTCTACCATCAGACATGCCTCTGCAAACCGCTCATGATATTGGTGAGTCATTGCAAGTGAAACTCGAGCTTTTGCCTGAAATTGAGCGCGCTTTTGTTCATCTTGATTACGAGTACTCTCACAAACCCGAGCATGCACAAACACATCTTTAAGCAAAACAAACACATGATTCTTTGACTTCTAGAGTGGGGTCAACTGCCTGTAACTAAGTTCTCACCAACATGATGCAGAATGCTGATTGTTTGCTCGTTTCCTCCATTTATGTTAGTGGTTGTTGAGCTAATTAAATGATATTTGACCGTCTCTGTAATGATATGAATGTATGTGGATCATGAGATCTGATTTAAGGTTATCGAAACATAAGCTGTTGTTAAAAGGAATGCATATCTATTTCGAATTTAAATGATGTTTTAACTTTTATGGTTCACTATCAGTCCAAGCTTGCTTGAGGAAGCTTGTAATTGGCTGTTTTATTATTAATTTGTCATTTGACTATTTTTATGTGTAGAGCAAAGGATTCGTTTTAGAACCTATGTAAAGAATCATAAAAAATTTGTTAACCCTTGTATGGTGTATATATATATTGATAAAGAACTTGTAAAGCATATATACATATACTAGGCTAGATGTTAGAATCCCGTGTATATAGTAATTGAATATATAGAATGTTACACACGTATGTAGTAAAAAAAGTTGTTTTTAAAAAACTTGTGTAATTCATTAGTTGAAAAGGTTATGTATATGAATAAAATACAATGTATGAAGTAGGATCAAATACAAACTTTATATTTTGTAAAAATAATGTAATGAGTAGGATCATATACAAACTTGTGTAATATGTTAACACATACAACTGAAAATTTTTAAAATATATTTTTTCATGTGTGCATTTATTTATTTATTTTATTATATTATATTTATATAAATCCAAGCATTCAATCATATTATATATTTTAATATTTTTTAACGTTGGCCATAAATAATAGTTAGAATAGTTATTCTCTCACTTTCACTTGTTTAAATTTTAATGAAAATAGAATAAATAGTTTTGCTTGATGATATTTTGATAATAAGATAGGAATTTAAATAAAAAATTTCTTTATATAGAAACAAAATAATTAATTCATAATAAATTTATTTATTTGTTGAATGTATTATTTATTATACCTATAATTAAATAATAAATATTATACAATAACTACGAGAGAGAGAGAGAGAGGCGAGAAAACCAAAAAAATTATAGCATGTAAACAATTGTCCCCCAATTATATTTATTTATTAGGTGATATAGATATAAACTTGCTTTGAATGAATGTAGTTTTAGTTATTTTAGTTTGATACAAATATTAATTAGCTTGATAATGTATATGTGCACCATGTAACAATTTTTGGCACGATTTTTGTTTTGTTTTTTTGTGGCTTCATTATAAGAAGGAAAATTTGTGACTCAATGGTACAATTCGTTTTTTTAAAATAATAATGTATGACCATATGAGAAACATCTAATATTTTGTTAAGTGTGGTTTTAAGTTCACGCACAAAGAGTGGTTATCTCATGAATCATCATTTTATAATCTTTTGTTAAATGATGCATATATAGGGTGCAATTAAGCTAAAAAGGATAAAAACTGTAATAAGTCGGGTCAAACAAACTCTGAAAGTTGCAACAACTGTTGAGAGTTTCATCAACTAATGAGAGTAGCAACAACTCATGAGAGTTGCAACAACTGATCGGTACAACAGTTTAAAACAACCACTGATCATTATTTAGCAACAACTGTTTTTTGTTTTGTTTTGTTTAAGATCAACTTATCAAGACAGTAGTAGTTAACAACTACTGATCGTTATTAACAATGGGTTTTAGATCAGTTGTTAAAATTTAGTCATGTATTTCATCAAACACGTAGTGTGCGTGCTGAAAAAGTGAAAAGTTATTTTCTTCTTGAAATAGTGAAATTATAAGCCACCCAAACTCATCAATCATCAATAAAGAGTGAGGAAATCAATCGGTACACACAAATGGTTCATGAATACTTGTGTTTATGATGAATCTGATTTGTTTAGTCGATGATGAAGGCTGGTAAATGAGAACTACATGGGTTTTTTACCTGACCAGGTTTGAATATTTTCGAATCTGGGAATGACTACTTTGTTGAATGTAATGTTGGTTTAGTTAGGGTGAAGAAGGTAGGAGATGAAGATGAATTGAGTTTTCTTCAAAAGAATTTTCGGATCGTGTTCATGAGTAGGTTAAATCAACAATGGTGAGATCATTGATTCAAAGCCTAGCCCTGATACCACTTGTAGGATATGAAATTGAGTGATGAACAAGATCTAATATGTCATATTATTTCAACCACCATCGAGAAAATAATTACATCAGGAATATGATGTCATTCACCCCCACATTTGTTATGGGAAATGCATCTATTTATACTAAAAGACATAGACCCTCTAAAAGTAAAAATTACATTTTAGACACAACTAAATGAAATAATACAAAATAATCCTAAATAAGCTATTCATTTGTTGTAGTCAGGTAAACCTTGCAATCTTCTGATCTTGAATAGTGGCTTCTTGTGATGAGAAGACTAATAAAACCAATTATATTAGTCATGTAGCTCCCTTTGGGATTTAACATCATCTCTTTAAAAAGTTTTTAACCACATTTCATTTCACCAAATCATTATAGGTTTTGACAAACATCTAAAACCCGACAGGAAGTCAGCAACAATTTTTTAGGGGTGGAGGTTTAGATGTGGTTCGTGAGAAACCGATGTGGTTCCTGCCATAGTAGCAAGATAAAAGTTCAAATATAGAAACAAGTGAACAATAACAGTTAAATAAAGCAAATTAAACTTGTTTTTTTTTTTAGAATGATTTATAATTGTTTTTGGTATTTTAACAAGATTTTATCTAAGAAATTAATGAGGTGTGAGAACTAATTGATACAGTTATAATAGCTTGGACAATTTATCCAAATTTGTCCAGATGTCTAAGGTATTGATCAATTCACTCAATCCCTAGTCTCAGTAAACACAAAATATCAGCCGATAATCGAATCAATTTGAGGAGAAATTAGCTTAAAATCAATGGTATAGCAGAATCAGAATCAATGATGATTAAGATGAAATGATACTGAATACACCAATTATTTACGAACTTAGGAACTAAAACAACGCAACAGATTATAGTTTGATTTGATGATCAAAATCTCATCGAAGAAATTTGAAAATCAATGGAAAAGTAAACCTTGAAAACAATTTGAAAAATCTCGAGAGAGAGAATTATGAATCGGCTCACAAAATTCTACAATCAAATTATCTGACAACCAACGATGATCACATATGAAGATCAATAACTGATAACCACAATTACAACCCTCAAATATGAAAATCTCGAAAACACACAGTTACATCAAGAACACACACGATATATGGATATGTAGTTTATAACTCGTGTGTACACGGTTTGGTCATGTAAAAAAACATATTTCAAAGTTGATACAAAACTTATGATATGAAAGAAAGATAGATCTTAAATGAAATATAAAATTGTTAACGTATCAAAACACATACTGATACAAATGCATAAAGCAATTTACAAATCTGTAAGAACTTTCTTCTACATAACATTATAAGTTTTATTTGTACTTCTACCATTTTTATATAATATTAATAGTTTACTTTCATCTCAACTTTTACGCTGGAAAGTGGTACGTACAATTGTCCATGTGAGAAAATATGTTCTTTCAAACATAAGTCAATCTGTGAAAAACAATGACCTTGCCATTTGTTAGTTGTTAAAGCATAACGAGTTGATATTGGAATGGAATCCGCTAGTTAGAAGGTATAAAGTTGATTATTAGAATAGATGTTCGTAAACCAATATTACGGCGATATATCATATATGAATATGAAACTTAGAATGCGTTGTCCAACCATCGGATAACAACAAAGAAGCAATCACACTTGAATCAACGTTTATAACAATTTTCACTTTGGATCATATGTTTGTAGATCAATTCTTCCATAAAAACGCTTATGATAAACAATATTAATATGAAATATTAAAAAATAATTTAGAACTACATACATTATATTTTTTTTAAGTGTGTTTAAAAAAAGGTATAAATAATATATTAAATTTAGTATTAATATTTAGTAAGTGGGAGATGCATTTAATCAATGATGTCTATGCATGTTTTAATCAATAAGTCACCATACACGTTTTGATCGATCTATGTTTAAATCCATAACTACTTCTATGGTAAAATTGTCATTTTTTTATAAGCACCTAACGTTGTTATGTACTTTTATGTTTATATAAAAATATGATACAAATGACAACATAGATACACGAATGAATATATATTTGGTTGAAGATGTTAATTACTTTGATAGGCATACATTATGATTCATATGTTTAACAAAATTAGCTAAATACATAGCTAAATTTTATTATAAAATCAAATTACAGTGACCAGTATCGCTTATTATATATTGATGACGGTGCTTCACAAAAACTATATGTCATTTGTGATCATTTTCTCATTGTAGTACAAAACGATCAGCTTATAGTTAAATAATAGTCAATTTTTACTGGTGTATTTTCAATCTATGAGATCGTAATAAATTATGATACAATCATGAAAACTTAGAATGTAGTTTAATATGGTTTTTGTAATAACTTAAAAAGCTGTCAATAATATCTTCACTTATTGTTAGGGCTGGAATATTTCGGGATATCTAAGGATACTTCGGAATATTCTATTGTTTGTACTAACAAGTTAAAGCTAAGTCTTGCAGGTAAACATGTTCGAGAATATTTCAGGATATTTGAGGATA
>WOUH02000045.1:2346947-2359212 GCA_009936405.2 Stevia rebaudiana | reverse complement strand
TATATATATATGTATATACGAGGCGGTTCCAATACATGTGTTATTTTTGGTGCATAACCAGAATATTACACATGTACAAAGAGAAAGGGGTATTACACGTAAAACACAATTTTTAGAAAATTCATGTAGTTAAACAAACTTTCACCCATTATTTAAAACTCAAATAACTTTTTTTTACACTTCAATAGTTTTCAAAAAAAATGCACTATTAAATAGTGAAGTTCATTATCTTTAATTCGAATAGAATATTGATAGAGCTTTTTTCGATTTTTTTTACGTGGTCCGTAATTATTTATGTGCTAAGTGAATTTGTGGAACATGATTATACCATTGGTTCGTAATTTATGTGTATTTTGGCCATGGTACGTGATTATACACGTGGTCCGTGATTTTGCGGTGCGTGATGATACACTTGGTTCGTATTTTATGTGTGTATTTTGGTCCTGGTCAATGATATACACGTGATCGATGATTTCGTGGTTGGTGATTATACAATTGGTCTATATTTATGTATGTATTTTAGTCGTAGTCTATGATTATTCACGTGATCTATAATTAATACCTTCGGTCCATAATTACGTTAATGACGATTCTGCAATTTTAGGATACATGATGCGTTATGTATGTTTATTTATCAAACATTAATTACTGATTTGTCACCACCTCCATTAAAACAATCTAACAGATGAAATTACATCCTACAATTAATACAATTTTCTCTATATGTAATTTAACCGCCCCTATCTATATATGTGTTACATGTATATATATGATTTATTTATAATACTAAAACAAATATTTTTCAATAGGGTCACCAAAAATATTCAACAACCATATAAACCATATAGATATGGACGAATATTGAGATTAAAGTTTGTATGAAGATGGAGATTGGAAATATGTTTTTTGTCATGCACTAATAACATATATTTTCTTTGTTTTAGGTGTTTTGAAAATGTTTAATAAAAATTGTGTTTTAAGATAATGCACTTACTTTCATTCATATATTATGTTCTTTTTTTTGTCTTATTTAAAAACCCAAAATAACCTAGACTCAAACCAAAACACAAAAACCCAAACATGAAATCCAAACCCAAGCAGCTTCAATAATTAATTCTAAAACCCAAAATTCGAGTTTGAGTTGAGCTAAAACCCAACCAATGCACGCCACTCCTTTCTCAGTATCCAGTGTAGAAAACTAAAATGCAAGGCAAAGGGTTCTCTAGAAATTGTAAGTTTGTAACACATAGTGATTGGTTATGCAAATGTAATGAAATCTTTTCAGGCCTTTATACTAACTGAGGTGCAAATTCACTCATGAAACCAATGCGAAAACCCTAACATTCACTCATCGACCAATAACTTAATACTATATAATTAAAAATTTAATATATGTTTCCTAACTTTAAAAATATTGGACACCGGAAATAAATTCAACAAATATATAGAGAAGTTAAAAAAAAAAGGTAGACTAACATTCATTTTTGTTATCTATAATTTAGTCCAAATAACAATTTTGCTCTAGAATTTCAAAATGATCTTGCACCATGACACTCAAAGTCTCAAACTCTATCTCTAGTAGAATGCCAACAAAAAACAATTATTTAAAAAGTTTGAAGCAAAATAATTATTCTAACCAAAACACAGATAAATTTGGCTCAAAAGAGAAATAATACCATAAAAAACAAACGAGAGGATAACAATTTAATGAATAGTTTGGGGTTTTAGTGTTAAACAGATAATTAATGGTTTAGTTTTCATTGATTACGGTGGGCCCCTTTAAACAACAATGCAACTCTAAATTGTTAGTTTGACGCTTCAGGATCAAGCACAACACCTACCTCATAAGCACAAAAACCCCATATGGCTAAGAATTAACCTATGACCTCTTAGTCCTAAGACCAACACTTCATTGTCTACAAATAGTTAGCCTTAGATATGCCGTGTGGCAAGACAACATTTGAGGCATGGGTCTAAGCTTTAGAGTTTAGAACACAAACGGTTTACAAATTTAAAAACAATATTAAAAGTTTGAATTATATATATATATATACCACATAATTGAACTTGAAGAATTCCAAACTCAAGACATTGTTGATAGAATTCCAAAACATATACATATACATTGTAAGAGAACTTGAAATCTTCTTTTCAAAAACATCAAAAAGTTCTTAATAATTATTGAAAATAAAAGAATTTATAAAAGGCCTCAGAAAATCAGTTCTCTTCATGAATAATCGGACAATGTAGGCAAAACTTTATTTATCAACGGCCACAATGATAAAACACCCAAAACATGTTTTATTGATTACATTTAGTATGTGGATAAGTTCAATTAGGCCTCAGAAATTGTATGTTTCTCTTCATTGTAAACAATCAGACAATGTAGGCAAAACTCATAGCCATCATAGGCCACAAATGTTCATAATAACTACCCAAATTTGAATGATTCTATCGTTATTTACAACACGAAGGAAATAAAATCAGTAGACGAGGTAAAGTGATATACTTAAGTTGGGGATTCAAATTGTTCTAATTTGGATCTTATAATGGAAAATAAAAAAAAATAAAAAAATTAGAATAGATGATGTATATAAAAGTAAAAGAAGATAAAAGATACGAATATGGATCAATAAACCATATCGTCAAAACTTAGATTTTCTTCGGCGATGATCGACGATTATGTTGAAAGCCTGAAAGTTAGCGATGAAAAGAGATTGACATTGTGTGGTAACGCATTAGGTTAAGGTATAAGAAAAAGATATATAATGTAGATTAGTGGGCTTAGGGCACCCAATAAGCCTTTTCATTCTGGACTTCAATAAAGCCTAATGGATATTTACACACATTTACTTACATGTGTATAATAATATAATAAATAAAGCCCAATGGACATTTACACACATTTATCTAATAAAGTATGTTATATTGTTAGTTTAGTTAATTGAACGAACATAAACATTATTGTGTTTATTCATTTGTATTCTTGAAAGTTTGTATTCATTTACGTATGTTTCTGACATTCATCAAATGTTGTTTATATTTTAAACTGTTTAGTAACTTTTTGTGTTTACAAATCTTATTTCAAAAACTCATAAGTTTTTATGTTTATATAGGGTAGGGTTATAGTAGGGAGGAGGCTTAGGGTAAGGAGTCATCCCATCTATTAGATCTTAAGATAAACGACCAGTATTAACGCGGTGGCATTTTTGTAATTATTTGGAACTTTGAAAAGGCATGAAGGGTAATATCGTCACAATCGTATAACACAATGGCAGTCGTATAACACAATAACAGTCGTATAACACAATGATAGTCGTATAACACAATGACAGACACAATCGTATAACACAATGACAGTCGTAAAACACAAATCACGACACAAAAACCTACACATTATATAACACAATGACGCATATCAAAAACACAATGATTTGGTTCAATTCACTTTAAAATTTTTTTTTTTAAAAATTAAATTTTTTTTAAACTTAGATTTTTTTTATGGGCGTTAATTTTAAAAAAACTGAACTTTTTTTTTATTTTTGATTTTTTTTTTTATTTTCAAAAAATTTTTTCGAAATTTCTTTTTTTTTTTTTAAATTTGAAATTTAAAAAAAAGAAATTTGAATTTTTTTTCTATCTTTTTTTTGCGAGCCGGACACAATTACCAATGTACCCCTCCTTCAAAAATTCCCTCATACCATGTGTCGTTATCAAAGCCGTTCTTACCCTTCTTATCATAAGTCTCCTCCCTATTTAAACCGTTATACTGCAGTTAAAAGGAGAGAAATTGGTTTTTAATAAAAAAATTTGATTGGTAAGCTTCGTCGGCGGTCGGTCGAAACCACCTCATATTCTAAATCGTGCAGTCGCTGGACAACTCAACGATGGCGGTCAACTCCGTCCGTATCGCAGCCGCTCAGATGACATCTATCAATGATCTTGCCACCAATTATGCCACCTGCGTTCGTCTCGTCAAGGTATCCCTTTCTTCTTAGATCAAACATAAACGAACCTCTGTTTCGTTTCCTAGATTAAATCAATCCTCTAATTACTTTCTGCACTTCAATTGAACATCGTAATGTAATTTGGAGTGACATAAGGTTTGTATTTTTTAGGGTTTATTATCAAAAACCCAATCAGTGTTAACAAATTAGTCAATCTCTACATGTGTGATTATAAGTTATAATTGATGGTTTGTAGGAAGCAGCATCAGCAGGAGCAAAACTTGTTTGCTTCCCTGAAAACTTCTCATTTGTTGGTGCAAAAGATGGAGAAAGCCTAAAAATTGCAGAACCTTTAGATGGACCGATTATGAAAGGATATTGTACTCTTGCAAGGTAAAGAGCATATGATTTTGTTAGTCTTTTTTACAATTGTTTTAGAGGGTGAAGTTTCTTTTAGTAATCACATATATTAAACGAACCCATCAAAATCATTCATTCATTTATTTCTGATAAAAGTTTTAATTGCAAAAGATTTAAATATATGTTAATTTCCTTACTTTCTCTATTCTTCCTCTTTTTGTAACAAGGTTTGTACACATGTGTGTAGATCAGAAAATTACAAAGTGAAGTACACTTGTGTAAATGTATAATATATGGTTATAACTTATAAATTATGTGTATTCATTCACATAACGATGATGTTTGATTTACTATATATGTTAGAATGTTAGATCAATACACATATAAATGAAATGTATAATTTTGATTGGTTCTTATATCTATATATTTTTTATGACAAATGACAGGGAGTCAAACATGTGGTTGTCACTCGGAGGGTTCCAAGAAAGAGGGTCAGATGATGTACACTTATGTAATTCTCATGTTTTAATTGATGATGCTGGAAATATTAGAAGCACCTACAAGAAGATGCACTTGTGAGTCAGATGTTTCACATTTTCATATTTGTTTGTTTGTTTGATATATTGCACCAATTTTTCGTAGTAGTTATATATATCCATTTTATATATAAAATGCAAAAATAGCCATATTATCATGGTCTATTTGAATATCGGCTAACAGTGAAATTTAAGCTTGGAAAATGTGTTATGGTTTTCGGTTAATTTTTAAATGTATAATAAAATTTGGCCTTGACTTAACCGAACAATTGAGCCACGAGAAGAGCTAACCTTGGCTTATTAACAACGTGTTGGTTCGAGCGAACCTTTTCTGAGTGAGCCACGCGTTTTTATATAGCCCTAGATTTATATAATTTTTTTGAGTTTATTTTTTATTTTTTTAACATTTGAAGGTTTGATGTGGATGTTCCTGGTGGTGCAGTCTATAAGGAGAGCAGCTTTACAGAAGCAGGTATACGACTCTCTTAGTCTGTAATTTAATTTAGTTCATTTAAGTTGTTTCAAAATAAATAGAATTTTATTGAAATTTCAAATGGTACAACTCATGTTAACTATTTTAAATTCAAAGTTTTGCAGGGAAGGAGATAGTTGCTGTGGATAGCCCTTTTGGACGTCTGGGTCTGACCGTATGTTATGATTTGAGGTTCCCTGAGGTTTATCAACAACTACGGTTCCACCACGGAGCACAGGTTCGAGACGTAGCTTTTCCTCACTCTATATAGCTTTTAGTTATAGGTGGCAAAATGGACACATAAGATTGGTTAGGTAACGGGTCAAAAGGGGGAAAGGGGGAAAGGGGTAAAGCCGGTGTGCGTAAATTTAGGTGCGGTTAGGTTTACTTGAATCCTTATCTATTTTTTTCGATAAATTAGTGTCAAATTTTTTTGAAAATCTCAATATGCAACAAAAGTAACTTTCTATTATGTTTCATTTTTTTTTAATTGTTTGACCAGTTCATATGTGTAGATGTCTATGCTAAAATATCTGAATATATTTAACGCATAGGAAACCCTCAATATCTACGAGAAGCAAACCCTATAAAGCCTGTGTCAGGCCTATGGGCTATGAAGTATGAACTAATAAAAC
The DNA here is from genome assembly GCA_009936405.2 of Stevia rebaudiana. Lineage (NCBI taxonomy): Eukaryota > Viridiplantae > Streptophyta > Magnoliopsida > Asterales > Asteraceae > Stevia > Stevia rebaudiana. The sequence continues at coordinate 2,353,262 of WOUH02000045.1, read as the reverse complement.
TAACTAGATACACTATATACAATTAACACTACTTCTTAGGTTAAAGCATCATGTTAGTCATGTCCAACTTGTTACAAATTTACTCCATCTATGATCATCAAAAACATTTGGTAAAGATGTCTGCATGTTGAAACTCTGTGTTAATGTGAATTAGCTGAATAGATGGAGGATCTTTTGAGTGCCTACCACCCGATCTCTCATTAGATGACAATCAACCTGAATATGTTTCGTTCTCTTATGAAATATTGATTCTTGGCTTTGTGTTTGGTTGATTAGCTATCAAAATATTATCGGATCAAGTTTTCCTAAACACTACGTAGCACCGGGACGGGTACGGGAGCGGGGTACGGGTACGTGGAACGATAAATATAAAAAATTCAAGGTACGGATAAGGTACGACAATAAAAAAATAAATATATATTAAACAAATTCCAAAATAGACGTTAAAGTAATAAACAAAATCCAAAAACAAATTCGTTAGGTAGTTAATTATCAATAATCAAATCATTTTCATATCCCGGCTCATCTAGTGTGAGATCGACAACCTCCAAATATCCTACATCGTCCATTGAATCAAAAGCATCCCCACCCACATCCCACATATTTTCAGCATCATTCGGATTCCTTGACAAAAAGTCGGAGATTATTGTGGATGTAAACCAAGTCTGAGCACGACTTGTAGTCAACCTGTTCCTCCTAAGTGAGTTAATAAATGCATAAGTACTCCTATTACGCTCAACACAAGAAGAAGAACTAAGATGTCCAAGTAATCTAAAAGCCAAAGTCGAGAGAAAAAGAGTTTGAGCACCAAAGTTAGCCCACCAATCCTTGGTTCGATACTAGCCTTTTGTGAAATGCTTGTTAAATCCTCAAAAATCACTCTTCATTGAAAACATTGCATACTCATCAAGGACTCTCTTATGCTTATCTTCATTAGGAAACAACCTTTTTAAACATTTAATCTTTTTTTGTGAAATTTCCCATCCCTATGTGGAACATGTCTTTTAGAATCCTCTAGTAACCATGCATCAGAATAAAAACATAAGACAATAGAAATTAAGCATATAGTTTAAAATTATATACCTTCGATTTAAAGAGTGAGCTAAACAATGTAGGGGGGTGTTATTCTCCGCCCATCGAGCCACTAAAATACCATGCACAACATCATATAAAGATACTTAAATCAAACGCCGAACGTTTTTCTTTCTTGTAGATCTCAATCTTCACATTTTCATTCATCGAATCCCACGTCTCATAGACCAAATGTAAACATGGCTTGTCGGTGTCACAAAATCTAATCTCATATATAGGTCTAGTGAAACTAAGAATATGTGATACTTTTTCCCACCATTCATCATCCAAAATCTTTTCTTTAACAAAGCTTGCTTTCGCAGTGTCATCTTCTCTATAAGAAGACCATTCTTCGCCTATGACCATCACTTGAAGACCCCTTTTGATTAGTTTCAATCTTTTAAGCATCACAATGATGGAGGCAAAGCAAGTATCGACAACCGAAAGCAGTTTAGGAGGAGTGAACTTGCTGAAAATTGAGAGTCTCATGTTATGATTCATGATGAATTTTATTATTGCAAGCGCATATACATGAACTTCTTTTATCCATTTGCACTCTTCATATGTTGATTCATTTGTTTCTTCATTCCTTGGTGAACAAATGTTCTTCAAAGCAAGATTTAGTGTATGAACAGCACATGGTGTTCAATAGATGTGAGGAAGCTCACTCTCTGCAATCTTTCCAGCCGCATTACAATTTGATGCATTGTCGGTAACGATTTGCACAATATTTTGATGACTCCAACCAACACTCACAATAGTCACACCTTTTTCTTTCCATGTAGACCTAATTGGTTCCAATAGCCTTTGAACATTTTCTTTTTCTTTTTGTAGTAAGGTTGTTCTTAGCTTATTGTAACCAGGATGTACATAACCATCAAATTTGTTGTTAGCAACAAATTGAAAAGTCTTGAGATAGTGTGGATTTCTTGCAAGATTAAAAGGTAAACCTTTGGTATAAAACATCCTTGCTATTTCTTGATCGAGCTGGTCCCTAATTTCAACACCAAAAGCTTTTCAATAGGGTTTGAAATACATTTTCTTTCCTTAAATCCAACACCAGATTCACATGGCAACCCGACTTCTTTCTATTTTGACTCGGCTTTCTTCTCTTAATGCGCATCTTCTAACCATTTCATCGCAAGTTTGTAACCTGCTGTTACTTCCTTGCAAATACTAACCCCAAGACCCATATGTTCCATACAAGTTATACACATAGACCTATATGTGCATCTTCTAAACGTTTCATTCTATGTGTATAACTTGTATGGAACATATGGGTCTTGGGGTTAGCATTTGCAAGGAAGCAACAACGGGTGACAAACTTGCGATGAAACAGTTAGAAGATGCGCATTAATAGAAGAAAGCCGAGTCACGGGTTGCCATGTGAATATGGTGTTGGATTTAAGAAAAGAAATGTATTTCAAATCCTATTAAAATAGCTTTTAGTGTGGAAATTAGGGACCAACTCGATCAACAAATAGCAAGAATGTTTTATACGGGAGGTTTACCTTTTAAAATTGCAAGAAATCCACACTATCTTAGGGCTTTTTAAGTTTGCTGCTAACAACAAATTCGATGGTCATGTACCTCGTGATTACAATAAGCTGAGAACAAACTTACTACAAAAAGAAAATGTTCAAAGGCGATTGGAACCACTTAGGTTTACATGGAAAGAAAAAAGGTGTGACTACTGTGAGTGATGGTTGGAGTGATCCTACAAGGAAGACTTTAATCAATTTCATGGCTACCATAAGTAATGACCCTTCATTTCTGAAGGCAGTTAATTGTTTTGGGGAAGTAAAAGATATATTTTTTATTGCTGATTTGATGAAAGAAGTCATTAGTGAAATTGGTCATCAAAATATTGTGCAAATCATTACCGACAATGCATCAAATTGTAAGGCGACTGGAGAGATTATAGAGAGTCAGTTTCCTCACATCTATTGAACACATGTGTTGTTCATACACTAAATGCTTTCGGCTGCCGATACTAGCTTTGCCTCCATCATTGTGATACTTTAGAGATTGAAACTAATCAAAAGGGGTCTTCAAGTTATGGTCATAGGCAAAGAATGATCTTCGTTAGAGAATATGACACTTTGAAAGCAAGCATTATTAATGAAAAGATTTTGGATGATGAATGGTGGGAAAAAGTATCATATATTCTTAGTTTCATTGGACCTATATATGAGATGATTGGAGTTTGTGACACCGACAAGCCATGTTTCCACTTGGTTTATGAGATGTGGGATTCGATGAATGAGAAAGCGAAGATTAAAATCTACAAGAAAGAAAAACGTCCGGCGTCTGATTTAAGTCTTTTACGATGTTGTGCATGGTATTTTAGTGGCTCGATGGACGAAGAATAACACTCCCCCACATTGTTTAGCTCATTCTTTAAATCCAGTGTATATAATTTTAAACTGTATGCTTAATTTCTATTGTTTACTTATGTTTTGAATGTTGTAGATAGTATTCTAATGCATGGTTACTAGAAGATTCTAAAAAACTTGCTCCACATAGGAATGGAGAAATTTCATACAAAAAGATTAAATGTTAAAAAAAGGTTGTTTCCTAACGAAGATGAGCATAAGAGAGGCCTTGATGAGTATGCAATGCTTTCAATGAAGAGTGGTTTTTGAGTATTTAACAAGCATTTCACAGATGGCTAGTATGGAACCCAAGAATTGGTAGGTTAACTTTGGTGCTCAGACTCCTTTTCTCTAGACTTTGGCTTTTAGATTACTTCGATAACTTAGTTCTTCTTCTTGTGTTGAGCGTAATTGGAGTACTTATGCATTTATTAACCCACTAGATGAGCCGGGATATGAAAATGATTTGATAATTAATATTTAATTACCTAAGGAATTTGTTTTTGGATTTTGTTTAATACTTTAATGTGTATTATGGAATTTGTTTAATATAAATATATAGTTTTTTATTGCCGTACCTTGAATTTTTGATATTTTTCGTACCCCGCTCCCGTACCCGTCAAGGTGCTACGTTGGACACAAGTTGGTGGAGGGGCCAATAGTTAATATATTGTATTAACCAGACATGCTTGAAGACAGTGTAGAGAACCATTAGGGTTGAATTTGACTGTGAAAACCCAACAACCATTGGGGTATTGGGAAGAAGTGGCTTAAGATCCCACGTAATAAACCGTATCAACTAGTTAAGGCTTTCGGGCAATGCAAAGAACCATCTTGGTTAAGTTTGAGTTTGACTGTGAAAACCCAACAATTTGCTTACTAGGACAAAGTGGGTTAAGATCCGAAGTATGATTTTCCCTTAGAACGCCATTTTGGCTTCCATAGGTCTGTCACTATTGTGAGTGAAAACAATTGTCAATCACATCCCCTGAATTTGGTAGGAATCAAGCGCAGTTATATAAGTATGGGATTGAAGTGAGAGGTGAGAATATGCTAACATATTTTTGAACCTGGTAACAAGTTTTGCGTTTAGGTTCCCTACTAAAAAGAAATGGTATTAGGATATGGCAAGGGGGGTAGTATGGCAAGAGGGGTATCATAGAAAGTATCTGGCAAGGGTGTAGTATGCTTAATCGCTGAAATATGAATTGCTGACATACTAAGGTCATGGTCCCGTTGTGAGTGAGGTATCTCTGTTATGCTGCCTTATGGCTTATGCCGATAAACATATGTGAAAATTAACGGTGGGGGCTTTGTCAATAGGCAAGGTTTGTATTGTGTCTTGTAGTATCGGAGACTTGAGATAGATGGTCGAAAGTACATGAAAGTTTAGGAACAGTATAAGACTCAAGTATAACAAGGTTGGGATCACGATACTAATCAGATACTAGAGTAAAAGATTCAAGGAAGTGATGAGAAAGGTGATATCACTAATGTAAGCTATTGGCGAAGAGAAGGATTGTTGCACCGATACCTTTTGGTGCGAGAGCAACCAACAAAGATACAATGAATGGCTTGAGGTTCAAGTTTAGTGACACTTGGACGCAGTGGCGGAGCTTGAGAATTTTTTCATGGGTGGCCAAGATTTAGGATCCTCAAAAAAAAATCTTTCATTGTGTTTCGGGTCATTTATTCGGGTCGGTCGGTTCGAGTTGGGCCGACGTGTCAGATTTAACAAAAAATTATATATTACACATATAATACAGAGAACATGCTAAGACATATACTATGGCCACATAAATAAATACTTTTTTTTCAACTCCTCTCAAATAAATAAATACAATGTTTTTTGAAATAAATCATAAATTTAAAGTCCAATATAATGTTAGAAATATGTGTGTGAATGAGATGTCTCATATGTGCCTATTTGAGTTTCACCTTGTCCCACATTGGTGGGGTGAACACAAAATAGTTAGTTTATAAGGATAAACCTCATAATGTGTTTCAAGGTCTTGTGATGGGTTTTATTAAAGATCCTACCCTCGCGCAGGGGGTGCAAAAACGGGTTTCGGATTCAAAACTGATGCATTTAAACAACCGTAGGTTTCACGAGGGGCCGGCCTATGTGTATAAACAAAAAATCGGTCAAAAATCGCGAAATTTACACTACGGGCGAAAAAATCAGCAGTGGCCCGAGCCACCACTGCCCCTTAGATGGTGCGCCCCTGGTAAGTATTAAGAAACAAAGTTTATAACTTAGTGATAATATTTATAATCAGATCACATTTATAATTGTATTAATAATTATGAATACAAGTTATACCAACGAAATTGTTATAATGATTAAATCGATAGATAAACGCCTAATATTATCACACATATACGGTTATGTAACTTGACATTTTGTTCGACATAGTTTCGACATATAAACGTTCAATGTTACATGCAAGTGTGATTAAATAACATGGCGTTTAGTTAGACATGTATAATGAAAATAGTCCGTAGATCTCAACAAATAGCCGTAAATTTGTAGGGCCAGAGTATGACTACAGTACTTAGGTGTCTGTGGAGTTTATTGATCCCGGCAATACCGCTGTGAGTTCGTTTTCCCCTACCATGCTTTTTATGATTTTATAATATGGGGAAATTAACTCCTACATATTTTATGTATGCTTGATTGATCTATATGCCATATCTTGCCTATTGGGAAAAACACTAGTTGTGGAATGTGCATAAGTGAGATTGTGTTTCTCTCACTTAAGTCCCCGTACACGACTATTTAACTCGTTGAGCCGGTTGGTTAAGTATTGATAGTACTATCGGGTTGTCCCATACGTTGTGGAGGTCATGCCTCCCACGCGTTAGTGCA
>WOUH02000045.1:2323655-2333686 GCA_009936405.2 Stevia rebaudiana | reverse complement strand
GGGGGGGGGGGGGGGTGGTGGGGAGTGGGTTGTGATATGTTTAAATGGAAAGGCATGACTATTGGAATGACTGGTTTAATTTCTTTTTAACAACCAAACACATTAATTTTTATTACCCTTGAATGAGTTATTTCATTCCAACATGCATTCCTTTATACCAAACACTATCTTAATCTTAATAAATCAAAACTGAATCCAGGTATGGTAGGAATTAAGAATCGGAAATAGCGATAACGAAGCGTTTGGTTTATGATGGATGATTTTTTGTTTGGTTTATGACGAATAATCTGATTTCTAATATTTGCAAACAAGAGGAAGTGACTTTAAAGGAATCAAGAAGCATATCACTGGGTTTTTTAAGTTAAATTACTCATCACCAGATAAGTGAACTTAGAAGTTAGCATGTTTTTCAATATTCATCACTCTTCCCTAAATATTTTAGGTGAAATATTACCCATCACCGATTGATTAATCTATTCTAGTACTCTAAGACCATCCAGAGTGGTAGAAGAAAATGGGCGTGGTGCTGATGTTGCCAACCCATCACGCCTGGAACACCATTACGGTTGGGGCATGATGGAGGCGTGGAGGAGGTAAGCGTGAAGAAGACCACGGTGTGGGAGGTTTGAAGTGTATTTTTATTTTTATTTTTTAACCAATTAGAATATACCACATCACCCTCGTATTTTTTACTCATCACTCTCACCCCACTCACCCATTACACCCATAAACTATCACTCACTCACTCTCCTATGTGGCACTGACGCGTCATCACTCACACCTCCATCATACCATAACCACTACGCATAGTCTAATTTCGTTATTCATCATTTGATTGTTTACTTCAGAGTCCAATATGAGTTTGTGTGTTTGTTAAATAGTTAAAGTGCAAATCAATGAGATTATTTAAAGCTTTTAGAGTCTATTGCATTGTTTCATTGATCTTCAATCTCAGGTTTTTACTTTGTTTATTCATAGATTTCATTTACTTAGATTATTGATAACTTCATTGAATTGTTACTTGAATTATTTATTAGTTCATTGGATATTTACTTCTATACTTGATTAGTTTATGGGAATATGAGATTTTTACATTGATTTTAAAGTATGCATCAGTTACAAAAAATACTATACAACAATTATAGAAAAAACGAACCGAAAATATGAATCTAGTTGTTCGAAAAGAAGAAAAAAATATCATCGAAAAACTAAACCTGAAAACAGCACTAAACAGCCAACAACACATCCAACCCAAACCAACAACACTGCATCAATACACATAACACTACCATCCCAAGACCTCTAAAAGACCATAATCTCAAGAACATTCTTGTGTCAATCTTTGGACCACATTAATCACTGTTTTTTACCATGACATTCACACATGTTTAGCAATAAGATTGCAAAAATTGCCTTCACATGAGGAGCAAATAAAAAATATCATTGGCAAAACTTATGAAAAAAGCCATACTCATTTTTTCTTGGAAAAATCATCACTAGTCAATACCATAAAGCTAATGACCAAGATCTCACAGTTTTGTTACCTTCTCATCACCAGAAGCAACAATAGTAGCGGTAGCAGTAGCAGCAGTATTTGTCTGTTTAGACAAATAAGCTTCATAGATTTCCACGAGAAGCCAAGGATCTTTCTCAACAAGCTCCATGTATTCTTCACGCTTACTTAATTTATCCATGTTATCCAAAATTAACGATAATGAAGCATCAAGCAAGTTATGTGCATTATGTTGATTAGCAAATGAGTAGCTGATAAGTGAAGTTTCCCATATGAGCTTTGAAATCAAGAATTTCTCACAGTAGGTTTTTAAATGCTTCACTTCGTATTTATCCGCCAAAATTAAAAGATTGTATGCCATGTCATCATCAAGAGATGCTTCTGCTGTGTAGAGGTAGTTAACAAACACGCGTAGTGCATAATATGATACGTCAGTAATTATGATTGTGCCACTAAGGCTTTCTTCCATTTCAGTTTCCAACATGGCTCTAAACACCGGTGAACGACTTGCCTGTTTATAAAAATTAGAGTTCATTCAAACCTGTTTAATTGTAATGTTCTATCTCTAAACGGTTTGACGAATTACTCACAAATTCTGTTAAAACAAAATATATGAAACCATCTAACGTTTTTTCATATACATACAAACTTTTGAATTGAAATATTCAGGAATGAAAAAAACTATTGTGATAATAAATTTTTTGTTTTCATTTTTACAAGAACTAATGATTAACTTGTTTGAAATCTGTAAAAGGTTATTTGCATGTCAATCCAACAAGAATAAAAACAAAAAAAAAGTAGATTATTTTCAAAATCAATGCTATAACACCTAAACTTACTCAGTTACTCCTAATATATAACGTGTCTAATTACTTCATGGGTCGGATTTTGAACATTTTTGCTAGATATGGGTATATGAGGCGTTATAGGGGTAAAACAGAGAAGATACAAGTCAAAGATGGTCAACCCTGGATGAAGAGCTACAACCCACCAGATTGGGGGTTTTTTTTTAAAATATGCATCAGCTTATCTGGGATGATTGGTTTATTCCAAATGCTGTTTGGGGTTTGGATTTTGAGGCATATGAGTTTATTTTCAAAATATAGGGTTTATGCAAAGAGGCAATTCAAACCCATTTATATGATTTTGGATAGATTTGGGTTGCCTTTTGTTGGTAATGGGTCAAGCAAATGAAATTAATTATCAAGAAAACAAAGAAAAAAATTATTTAATACAATAAGTGTTAATTTTTTAATTACATTGAGAACACTAATTATCTATAAAAATAAAAATGATAGAAAAGAGAGTTGCAAATTCAAACATAAAAATTATATATTTTGACTTGTTACCAAACCCACTCAACCCACTCATGTTATCAACTCTGGAAAATATAGTAAAACTTTATAAGCAACATAATTAGAGGGTTCTTATGGTTATCATGCAAGTATCCTACTTTGATTGCAGATTATAATATTGCAAAACTAGTGTAGAAATGAATTAGGATCCAAATGTAAAACTAATGGTGAGATTGGTTGGATGCCATAGATTTTAGTAGGATAAGGTTCTCTATTTCAAAACCAAAAGAAGAGATGAAGTTCAGTAAAAGGTTGTAATACATGTGCAATCATCATTCAACGTTTTAAAGATTATAAACACATATAAGAGCAATTCCATTTGCAACTCTCTAAATCTCAACATTACATGAAAAAACAAGCATAAAAAACTTTGCATTTAGTTCTAACCCTAAGGAAGGGAATGAATAATGTTCATACAACAAACCCTAACCATTCTTCACTTCCTCAATTTGAACCTCAAAATCGATTTAAACCGATAATCAAAACAGTTTCTTACAAGTACGGCCTTATTAGCCGGGACAGGAACGGAATTAAGGATCGGTTTGCCGGAATCAGCGTCGACAGGAACCAGAAGAACGTCGGTGAAGCTGGGCGTGGTAGATTGGTGGGGTCGGGAATCGAGTGGGGTCCAAAAGCAGAGGAAAATGATTTTGGATTTGAGTTCTTCGATCTCACGCTTCAGTTCTTCTTCAGTCTCGTTCGCCTCCTCGTAGCATTCACGCGGCAAGTTCCGGCGTCTTCGGCGTCGTATTCTTCTTTCCAGGAAACGCATTTCATCATCTCGTCGATGCTGCTTTCACTTCCATATGTCGACATGATGGTAAACAAGGAGGGTGTTTGGGATTGTTTGTTTAACTCAAAAACAAAAGTGTTTTTTTTTTGGAAAAGTGCTTATTCGCTTATGAGTTTTATAGAAGGAGTTTCTAAAAAAGAATTTGGATTAGCTTTTATGATTATAAAACCAATAAGTCAATAAGTTTAAAAAATGTTTAATTAGCTTTTGTTACTTATATAATTTTTACATTTAAGATTATATAACTCTTTAACAAATAAAATTTTAAAATTAAAATAACATTCATATAATACCAAAATTCTTACAAAAAATACCAAAATTCCTATAACAAATACCAAAATTCATAAAAAAAATGCCAAAATTCATAAAAAAACCAAAGTTCATAAAAAAAACCAAATTTACCATTCATAACGAACACATAAAATGATTTCAAAGTACACTCATCTCATCGATTCCATTATATCTTGCGTACTGATATCCCTTATCGCTGCCATGTGCAAATCATGATTATTCGTACGATGTGTACTTGGACCTTCTTCATGAACTTCATTACTAGTACCACCATCTGTGGGATTGTATGATTCTTCTTGTGCCCTATTAAATGCTTAACAAACATATTAGCCTTTCTAATAAAGTTAAGAATCATCATCGATGCTATCACAATACTCACTTGGTGCTCGTACTTGTAATTAACATGCATATCTCTTAATAATGCCCACCTAGCTTTCCACACTCCAAAAGTTTGTTCAATGATATTTCGCAATGATGAGTGGTGATAGTTAAATGTCTCTTTCGGTCCACAAGGAGCACGCATAACACTAGTCTGCCCACGTTGAAAATATGGCAGATGATAGCGAATGTCCGTACCTTTGTATGGAGCAAGATACCCTTTAGTATTTGGGTAGCCAATATTAACAACATAATATTTATATGCAAATAAAGAAACATTTGTTATTTGTTTCAAACATGTATTAAAAACATAAAAAAAATGCATTACTATTATACTAACCACCAGTTGGATGTGGAAAATGAAGCTCTGGTCTCTGTAATGCTTCATTGAAAATTCTTGTGTCATGTGCGGTCCCCTCCCATCCGGCCCATACAAATGTAAAGCACATGTTAAAATCACAAACTGCCATTATATTTTGTGTAGCATATCCCTTTCGACCAATGTACTTCGGTTGATCTTTTTGTCTAACTGATGCCCTCACGTTTGTTTCATCTATAGCGCCAATGCAATCCTACAATTACAAAAATGTATCATCATTTGTTATGATATGACTATTATCAAAGTATCTGGAACATTGGATAATACCTTGAACATTGGATAATATTGAGGATTATTTAATATATAGATTGGTACTTCATCATTATAGTTTGTGGCTGGCTTGATGATGTCAGCACTCATCTTAAGCACGGCGCTAAAACTTTATGGAAATGTGTATGAATGGTTTCCCCAGAATGATTAAAAGATTCTTGCACAAATCTGTTCGTACATCCATGAGCCAAATTCATCAAGAAGATTCCGACCGACTCCTCAATAGACATATTACGTGTTTGTTTCAAACTATAACTAGTAGCAAGTTCTGTGCATAACTGTCTAAAAATTGGTACGTGTAGTCTAAACAACTCCTAACACCGTCTAGCATGTCCGTGTAATATTTCATTAATAAATATATTCCTTGTATGATCTGAGGTGTGACATGGCATTCGTGTGTTACGCAAGTTACGAGTTAATATTATCCCTTTCACAGCAATTACACATAATTTTTTGAATTCTATATCCTCGTCCACCCAATTTTCTTCGTCACCATCATATGAATTGGAGTCGTCACTATCCATCCTATATGATATAAATTCAATATCAAAACGATAATAAATAATGTCAAGCGATCAAAAATTATGTCGAACGACAACACATAATGTCAAACGATAAAAAATAATTTCAAGCGATAACAAATAATGTCAAACGAAAACACATAATATCAAACGATAACAAATAATGTCAAACGATAAGATATAATCTTTTAAACGAAAGTTAATTATTCCATAAGTAACTTAAGGAACTCCATCTTTGCTTCGTGAGTCGTTGGAAACATAAAAGCTTCACGATTTTGCTTTTGTTGAAGACACGCAATGCTTCTGAATACTTTTTGGAACCTTCGTTGAAACTGGGAAAACTTATGACAATGTTCATACAATCTGGTATTGTTGGAGAGGGATTGTTTAGTGGAACTGCTTGTGTACTCCTTGTTGTTAAGGCATCCAATACAACATCTAGTTTTTCCTCAAAAGCTGATTTTTTTACTCTTTCTAGGCTTCTTCCTTTTACTCAAACTACATTCAACAAAACTAGTAAAAAAATGTTGATCATCACGTAAATGGACTTCATCACTATCTTCTTTGCCATCTATATTTTCTTCGCCTCCAACATCATCCTGATTGCCATTGTTTTGAAATTGTAACGGAGTCATAGTTTGATCTCCAACGGCAACGTAATCCCGAAACAAAGGAGCATAATGCGTCTCATAAATATCCAAATTTGTGTTCCTAAATTTTGCAAAATCTTTATCTACCTACAAGATAAACGAATTGATACATTTATTTCACGATGCAATTATAAATACAAATTATTAAAAAAAATAAATAGTAGCACTTACCTTTATTTTCTCCTCCCACCACTCAGGCGATGCATCTATTAAGCTTCTCGTCCCACCAATTCCAGTTTCAACCCTCATTAAGCGGTCATAAAGCTTCCACTCTTTTTTCATGCTGTCCCATTTGTTTTTCAGTTGTTTTTTATCAAAGTTTTTGGGTGTTTTTTCGTTCATATTTTTTATTATATTCGCCCGCCCAAGCTTACTAAAGTGAGTACCGGGTCTATTCCCTTTTCTAAGTTCAAGCAAGCAAGAATCCATAAACTTCTTGAATGTTGCATCATCCCACACAAAATTTGGCTTACTCTTTTTATTTGATGTTTCAGAATCAACAACATTGGCTTGGCTTTTATCCATTATCTGATAATTACTTACAACCACAATGTAAAGCAACATGTCATAAATACAACAGAAAGTACATGATTATGCTTTGAAGGAAAAAATTTCAAACTGATATAAATATATGATAACATAAAATCATTCACAACCATATTCATCGAACAAATAATTTAATATTCATAACCTACTAATAATTGTTTGTGATATGAACAAATAATTTAATATTCACAACCTAATGATCTTTATTTTTGACATGAAAAAGTAGTTCTGAATCATCGAAGAATTAATTAATATTATCATCATCACATATCATCTAACAAAAAGATTAATATTATCATCAGCACATATCATCGAACAAATAATAGAGAAAGATTACCTGAAGCTCTTCGAAGATAAATGGAGTCAAGAGATAATTTGTAGGGTTTTGTGGTGATCGCTAATCACCCTCCAAATATTAACGTGAAATAAGGATGGGTTTGATATAATTGTAATATTATTTATGAGAAGCAAATAAGCAGTTTCAAAAAGCCAAGATTTATGGTTTTTGAAAAACAACTTTTTAATCCTTTATCAAAAAGTTATTTTAAAAGTGCTTTTATATTAGACAAACACTTTTTAACTTATTGGCTTTTACATAAGCATTTTTCTATAGCAATCCCAAACATGCTCTAGGTTGAAACCATGAGATATGAAAACCTACTCGTAAAACGTGGGAAAGGTGAGATACTATGGGCTCTTTCCCCTTCAAATATCCCGGTCTTCAAGTTGGTGCAAACATGAATTTGGTAAGAAATTGGAAACCGGTGATTGATATTTTTCAAAGTCGTCTATCGATATGGAAGGCTAATCATTTGTCCATCGGGCGGGTGAGTCACTTTAATCAACTCGGTCTTAAATTCCTTACCTACATATGATTTTAGTCTATACAGAGCTCCCACTCAAGTCATAGATAGTCTAGAACGATTGAGAAGGACCTTTTTTGGGGTGGTACTTCTAAAAAGTCTAAAATTAACTGGGTGGCTTGGTCCAAGGTGATATCCCCAAAGGATCGTGGTGGGGTTGGCCTTGGGTCTCTCAAAGATGCAAATTTTGCGATGTTATCCAAGTGGTGGTAGAGGTTCAAGTTGGAAAAAATGGTTTATGGAGAAAGATTATTTGGGCCATTCATAGTAATTCTAAACATTGGAGTTCCATCCCGGCAAGGGTTTCCAATCTTGGTCCATGGGAACAGATTTTTAAATGCTATTATGATCTTAATCAGGTTGGTATCAATTTAAATAAAGCAATCACAGGAACCCTTGGAGGTGGGTAAGATATTTTGTTTTGGCTTGACATCTGGGTTGGAACTGATTCACTGGCATCAAGATTCCCTGCATTGTTTAGGTTGGAGAAATCCAAAACTTGTTCTGTTGTGGATTGTCTTCATCCGTATGACGGAGGTGTTAGTTGGCTTCCTAGGTGGAAGCAGTCTCCTGCTTCCCTGCTTCCCCTGATGAGGTAATCGAATTGAATCCTTTGACTTCTTTGTTTCAATCTGTATACTTTCATTCTGGTCCAGATTGGCGGTCGTGGTCCTTGGATTCGTCCGGTATATTCTCGGTTTGTAGCATCAAAAAGAAAATATTGGATAATACCCAAATCAACCCTGATTACTTACATTCATGGAATAATTGGGTTCCAAAAAAAGTCAACATCCTGGCTTGGCGGGCTGAGATGGAGCGTCTTCCAATGGCTAGTTCTTTGCTAGCCAGTGCAACATCGGTGAACTTTTCGATGTAAACACTTTACGGTTTCAATTTTATGAGAAGTTTATGTAAGAACTTGTGTAGTTATTCATTTATATTCTAGACAATATGATACAATGATACATGATATATATGTAAAAGCTATACAAAATAAATAACAAAAAATGTTCATAGTTCAATAGAATTCTTAAACAAAATGAAGTGATTTTATTTTAACAAAACATTTCTAGAATTTCTTCTTTTTAAACTACATTTGTGTCCAACATTGCTCCATGGGACATTTCTCAAGCCCTCTCATTCATTTAAAAATACAACTTGTGTCCCACATTGCTCCAAGGAAAAATTCTTAAGCCCTTCCTTCCCTATAAATAGAACCATTGGGTGATAAGTTTCCCTTGCTCATTTCCCAGTCTTAGAAGTTCAAGCTCAAGAACATCCTTCTCCCTAGTATTAAAGTTCTGAGAGCTTTAGGTACAACTTAATTTGCTTTCTTCATTTATTTTCAGTTCTTGTTTTAAGTTCAATCCATCTTGTGTATCCAAATCGATTACTTGTTCACTTACTTTTGTTAAAGAAAGATTTTATTTTTGCATTATTTTTCAAAACACATTCTGTTTTCTAGATACATATTCATTTGATTATATGGGAATGAAAACGAACTCAAATGACGACTTGGTCCCAAAGACCAAAGATGAAGTTTTATGTGTTAGCTTTCTTTTCCAACTTGAATCACTCAATTTGGAGTTAATTTGCTAAGTCAAACCCGAAGGGTTAAGCTGTCCTTTTGACAGCAAATGTGGGTGTACCTGCAGGTGACATAACTCCGTGAAACCTTAACCAAATTTGTTCATTCTTGTTTCATTTTAAACATTTATGTGTTATATTCCTTTTTCAACTGGAACCACTTGGTTTGGATGTCATTTGCTATGTCTAACCTATTTAGTAAGCCTGAAGGGCAAATCTGTCAATTTGACAACATATATAGGCTGACTTGCAAATGACACCATTTCTTGTGTGTTCATCCAAAATGCTTGATTCTTCACTTTATATAAATCTCAAGATGTTAGCTACAAGAACCAGTTGGCCTTGTATTTTTTGGAATAGTCCATATTATCCTATGAATATTTTCCCCACAACTGTCAAAAATGTTACTGTTTTGACAGCAGTGTGATTTTGAATTTTTTATATAACAATCTACATGTTCAAAAATTATAACAAAAATATTTGTATGAACCTAACATATAGGAGTACCTCCTGTCCAAATTTCGTGACTTGGGGCTTCTGTTTGGTCCTTCAAATAAAATGATAAACAAACAACAAAATCTGTCCAAAACTGTTTGAAAACTAGTTAATACCTAAAAAACCCTTTTTGACATTTAACTCTCATAATGCACATGGATTGAACTTAGGACACCTAAACTAAGTCCAAAACAGTAGTTTAACTTTAACATGCACTTATACATGTATACTTTATACTTAGGTTGATTGTTGTGCTATTGTGCGTGTTGGTACTTGTTCGGATTCACATTTGCTACTTATACATTTTCACCTACTTACAAGGTGAGTTTACAACTCCCCTTTTACTCATACATTGTTTTCAAACTCGGGGCTGGAACATTTACCCTATAC
>WOUH02000045.1:2302835-2316986 GCA_009936405.2 Stevia rebaudiana | reverse complement strand
AAAAGTTCCAATCCGCCTAGTCCCGATTAATCCCTAGGCGGTACCTCGCCGACTGCCTAGCGCCTTCTCCAACATTGATTAAAATTAAGGACTTTTAGGGAAAAGTGTAGATAAATCTTCGTTGTATCTTAGGGGCTTAGAGTTTCCTACACTTATTGACAATATTTTATGAGATTTTAAATGTTGCTAAATACATTTCCACCATTTATTTTGTTATTGGTAGTGCTTTATCCAAATGCAAATATTTAAAAGCTGAATACCGCATGCAGAATCTTCCTTGTTTCAAGTGAGTTATCGGTGAGAAGTTTACGAATGACGTACGGGTATGAGTCTTCAAACGTATTAAAATTTGGATCTCCAGCCATTGCCAACCCTATGAGTTATTAAAAAAATTAAGTTGGATATAAGTAAAGTTTATAACTGATCGGAAAATAAGGCAATAATTAGCTAAATGACAAGTATACCCTCAAAAGAAGCAAGAGATCGCAGCAGAAGAGTATAATATGGTGGCATGCGAAAATGATATTTAAGAGCTATCGCCCACACTTTACCCAGAACCTAGAGAAGAAATTAAGAAAGTCAGTAATATTAATACACCCACAACACTAAATCACACACATAGCAATAAAGATAGAAATTTGAAAATTGTTAAATTACAACTAAACTACTGAAGAGCATCATTTATTACAAATTATTGAGCTTTGAGAAGAAAATGAAAAATAAAATAATAATAATACTAATAATAGGGAAGTATGTATTCAAAGTTTCTCACCTTGCTAAATCTGACATCAGGGATTCCATCCTTAAATTCCACCTCATCCATGGCATTCTCCAGTTCCTAAATGAAAAATATCACAAGATAACTAAAAATGCAGACTTTATTATCCCAAAACAAAAAGAGATTATAGTCTTCATGACAACAAGCCAGAAATGACACTTTCGACCCATACCCATTACATATGAATGGGTGAATTTGGGCTAATTTTATCTCTATCAGGCCAATCGAGTAAACAAAATTCACCTATAAAGAAAACAACTTCACAAATAATTTTATTCAACTAGCAAAACTAGTATTTATTTAAAAAGACTATTTCAGGTATATGCAACCCGAGATGTACCAAAAATTACACGTTTTCACCAGATAATCAATCCAACCATGCTGCCAGCTTTACAACAAGCTAAAAAAGAGGAAGCTAATGTTGAAGACCTTAAAAAAATATTTTAATTAAAATGTATGAATTAGAAAAAGAAGTACCATGGTAACTCGTGAGAGACTAGTTCCAGGCTTGACAACATCCATTTCAGCAAGGGATCCAACAAGGGACGCCCAATCACCATTTACTATATGAATAATAGATCCAAGCATGGCAAACTTATGTTTTTTTTCCATCCGACAGATTAATCCAAAATCAAGAAACCTAACATGAAATCACTGACAAAGGTTACAAAAAAATATAGATTAAGATAACCTAAAGTAGCGGTGTCGGTAATCAGGTTTTGGGTTTACTCGGTTCGGGTTATTCGGGTTTTGAGGATATAAAAAAAGGAACCGAATACCGACCCATATTATATTATTATCTTAATTTATTCGGTTTTTGGGTTTCAGACTTGATTCATTCATTCTTTTTTCTTCAAATATGGCTACAAACTTAATATGGCTGCAAGCTCACAAGGTTATTCAATTATTTTGTTTCCAAATAACGTGGCTGCAAATTGAAAAAAAACAAAAAAAACAATATAATATAGCAACCAAAGACGTGATTTAGCTACGCGAAGAAGGTAAAGAAAAAGACTTGATTTAATTTTAAACCTATAAAGTAGAAACAGTCAGCTAATCATTCCACAAAAAAAAACTGCCGATTAAAAACAATAAAATGGGGTATTCGGGTTCCTCAGGTAGACCTGAATTGTGAGAAGGAGTAATCAAATACAGACCCAATTATGAAATTCGGGTTTGGGTTTGGGTTCATGTCATATTCGGCTGGGTTGTCCGGGTATCCCTTTATTCAGGTTTGGGTTGGTTTTGTTTGGGTTTTTTATTCGGGTAAAAAACACACCCCGTACCTAAACTAATAGATATGGTAACAAAAAAATACCCTATTTGTCCAGATGGTAAATATAACATATTTCCAGGATGCGGATCAGCATGCAATAAGCCAGTTTCAATAAGTTGAACTAGACATGCCTCAACTCCTTTGTTAACCTACAACATCCAAAGGGTGAGATAATCATGAATAATGGTTGAAAATAATCAATAAAGAATTAGAGTTAATTACACAGATGGTCTTGTGGTTTGCGAAAAGTAACATCTTTGTGTACCAAGGGTTTAAAGTTACAGGTCTAGGTTTTATGCTTTCTATTTCGTAACAAGTTTGGGTATCAAGGCTAACTTCAATTAAAGTTCTGCTAATTAGGGTTAAATGACCAAAGTACCCTTTGACTTTAACTATCTAAAAGTTACAGTTAAATTAAGATATTTCAGTCATTTCACCCAAATTAACAAAAAGTTAACAAAAGTTAGTCTTAATACTTGATCTTGTTACAAAAATGAAAGAGTAAAACCCAAATCTGTTACCTTGAAAACCTTAGTACCCAAACATGTTACTTTCTGCAAATGCCAGGGACCATCTGTGTAATTAACTCAAAGAATCAATTGACTTTATAGTATAAATAATTTAGAGGAAATAACCATCTAATACAAACCAGATCAAGAAGATGCTTCTTGGCCTCGATTCTTTGCTTCTCTAAATATTGAGAGTCATGTTCAAAATTGTTGCTATTGCATATGGCGATCAATTCTTTTGGATTCTCACCAGACATCCACTCCATAGTTAGAACCCTCTTTTGAGTCAAGTGTTGGAATACTTCTGGAACGCGAATACAAGGATAAGGGGAATGAGCTTCCTGCATAAAAGAAATGCAAAAACTTGCATTGATATCAAATTTCATTATTTAAACATTACTCACCAAACTAAAAGCAGTAAAAAAATGAGTTTTTTGTTAAGAGTAAACATGGTTGATTTTAAAATAATTATTCGGTTATAACACTTCTTTTTAAGCGTAGCATTACAATGTCAACTTATAATGATAATGCATCACTTATGAAGGATGATCACATGCGCGTACAAATATATTCTCAATAAGATCTATCATTCTATCCATTTTGTGAGTATATTGTACCCGGCCTGAATACATGTAATAGATTAGATCTCAAATCTACAAAATGTTTATTCTAACTTTCTACCAAATCTGATTTCATATCCATAAGGTATAACAAAAAAATAGTGCAACATCAAGAATGGTACCATATAGTAAAGTTGATTAAAAACATACCATAAATTCTAAAGCATTTGCAGCCTCCAAAGTATAGTCCAACTCTCCCACCAATCCTTTCCCGAGTTCATCAGCATAAAGGCGAAGATCGTTTTTCCTTTTAGCCACTTGTTGCAAAATGTCCAGCTGTACAAGTTCATTACTACAAGTTACTTTGACAAAACCAACACTAGGATAAATATATTGTATTAAAAAAGTAAACAATTTTACAGACCCCAACTCGCATGATATAAATATCCCGAAACACTACGTGTCGCAGGTTAGGTCGTTGAACTTTCACAGCAACGTCATGACCATCTACTGTTTTTGCTCTGTAGACCTAGAAAAGAAATAAAATTATTAAAAAAGATTGATACACACACAATTACTCGATGTAACAATTTTCACTCATTACTATATAAATAAAAGACAAGTCCTGAACGGTGATGTACCATGCTTCATGCACATGGTAGTTGGACCTGTTTTTTTTTACGTAATACTACTGTAATAGGTTTGTTTGTGGCAGCGTATGTTTCTCCGTTTAAGATTTTCTTCAAATTGGTTCGTCATTAAGACAAATGACAAGTCTTGAACAGTGACATACCATGGTTCAAGCACATGGTACAAGTCATCAATTTGTTTTTTTCCTGTTTTTCTAGCCTTAATAGGTTTGTTTTGTGGCAGCTTATGTTTCTCCATTTTAAAGTTTACTTAAAATTTGGTTCACCACCAAGACAAAGCAATGATGTCATTTAGGTTTTTAAAAGTCGGTTCGCCTCTGAAGTGGAGCGGTGTTAAACAACCACACGCCCACAACAACGGGCGGTTGCATAAATTGGTTTTCTTACAAATGGGTCAATTAGGATTATGTTGAATCTTTATACTGTCAAATGGGTTAATCATAAATTCAACTAAAAGGAAACAGTTTAAATGGATGAACAGGTCACATGTCACCCAAACCATACAACCTTCTAAGCCATTCTTTTCAAAAGGTTATATTACTAGGTATTAATATAGTTTTCAATATTATATTATTTTTCACAAAAGATAACATTTTAGCACACCTGACCAAATGATGCTGCAGCGACTGCTTCTTCAGAAATGTAACTATATAATGTTTCGACGGGAGAACCTAACTCTTCCTCTATGATTTTCACCGCTAAAGCCCGTGGAAAAGGGGGAATTTTATCATGGAGCTCACTTAAAGCCTGCAATTAAAAGTAATCAAGTATAATTACCACTTTTAATGAAATAAACATGAAAATCATAATGCACCATTATACAATGACTGAACTTTTAACACATGAAAATACCTACTAAACTAATATAAAAATATGATTATGTCTTCCAGAAAATGTAAAGTTATGGTAGCTGACAAACAACAAACTTTAATCCGACTTCATCCAACAAACAAAGTACTTGTGGAGACAACTTTGTTAAAAGTGAGATGAAACCCTTTTAGTTTATTTAAAAATAAAATATATATACAACTGATTTGTGCTTATACAAACGCATTATTTATGTATGTATTAATATAATTTCAGAAAACTGCCAACAGAAAAGCTTAAGATATGGCTTTTGGAACTAAAAGGGTATGAAATGAACATTTTGAAAACCCTAGACATAACTTGGTTTGGTTACCCTAGGTTCCATAAAGCCTATGTTAATAAATTACAAGTTCATAAAAAACTGTTTGAATAGGACACACAAATGAGAACTATCGATGTGGGAGCATGTGTCTAGATAGTTAAATTATTATATATTGCAACAACGAATCGCGGTAAAATAATTTCAGTTCCACCTAACCTTAGATATTTGATAACCAATAATATCTGGTCTTGTAGAAAGAGATTGGCCAACTGCATCAGCAACCAAAAGCATGTCACAATGAATATTGAAGACCTAATAAAAGCATGAATAAATCCAAGTGTCTAAAGAAAGAAGTATTATAAATAAGCTAAAAGAATATAAATGTGACTAAACCCATTTGCATCTGTACCTTTGATAAAAGTAGGACCCAAATTTAACATTGTTTCTTTTAGCACCATCCCAAATTTGTATTGGGAATTGTATTCATCAATCTCTGAGCTTCCACTTGAGTTTTTAGACCTTATAATCCCATCTATTCTGATTCTGATTGCAGCTGAAGCGAAGGATCCGAAAACCTTATAAACACAAATTGTCAACCCCACAAAATTGCACTTTCATTAAACTAAAAAGATCATTTCTAAGAATTTCAAGATTCCCATTTCCATTTAATTTATATCATGAAATTCAGAAACTTTATATGGGATGTGATACATAGATAATCATAGTTAAAAAAAACGGTCAAGGCGCACGCCTTGAGGGGATTCGGTAAGAAAACGAGTATGAGACGGCACCTCATGGGGTTATGTGTGATTTTAATGTTTTAGACTTTTTGTGTAAATTATTTTATTTTTTATGTGTGTTTTTGATGCTTTAGACTTTCTTAGTCAATTACTTTCTTTCTTATAAGATATAAACATATATTTTTATTTCTTGTTCCGCTTCGGTTTGCCTTGAGGCTTACGCCTCGTGAAGCAAAGGCAAACGCCTTGAGGCTCGTTTTTGTTCTTTTAAACCTTGCATATAATTACCCAAATAAAAATAATAATTAGCATCTCTTTCAAACAAGAAAAGTTGACAAAACCTACAAAAAAAACTTCCTAAACTGGATTGGCAGAATCGTTATGAGAGAAACATATAATATTAATTAACACGCCAATATAACTTATAGCGTAAGAAAAAAGTAACACTCCGATATAATTTACAGGGAAGTGACAGGTGTGATTTTTAAAGTTCATATACATTATAGCACACACACTTTGCTGGAAGCATGCACTAATAATTACATCTATATGAGTTACTTGCTGAAAAAACAAGTGGAGAAATACATGTGCCTGCTATAAAAGGAAAGAACTATCCTTTTAGTTTAATAATACAAGTATGCTATCTGCATTGGTAATAATGTACCTCAATAAGTCGAAGGGCTACTATATGAGGCCGACATTTGAAATAATCATCAGCTTCTTGTGCATTGTAAACTTCTGGAAGTGGTTTGGCCCACATTTTGGACAAATAATAATAATAGAGTATATACGCCTCTAAGGCTTTAAGATCAGCCAAAATCAAATCTGTGCCAGATAGTTCTGTAAAAGGAACATAAATAATATCAACAGAAGCAACATAAATACTGAAACAAAGTGTACTCATGTGTCCTAGTTTTTTAATGACATTTTTCATCATTTAAATGTGAAGGAAACCAAATTTATCGAGCATCATTTGTTTCAAGAGATAGATAATTTCACATTCTCTCTGAAACATCAATTTAAATAATATTTCACAGGATCAGCAGAAGTTCTTTGCAGTAATATCTGTTGCAGGGTGTCTCATATTATCTAAAATGCAATTGATGATGTACTCTAGGAGTTCATGGTTTAAAGTTTAATCTTAATTTATAATTTGGACACACGAGCTGGCAATTGCTCTCTAGTTAAGGATTAATACGCATCAACACTCTCACATGCGCAAGCAATATATATAGAGTAGATAAGAAAGAAGAAAGAGGTGATATAAACTTCAAACACATAGCTTTGTATATCAATAATACAGTCACACTTTGACATTGAGAAGAAAATCAAATTGTTGACCTTGCAAGTTACAACTGAAAAGTTAGTAACAAGTTCCGAATCAGTCAGTAATTGAATTTAGGTTCTCATGAAAATCCAAATGGCCCAAATACATCATCTATCTCATGAAAAAATAGTAATATAATTTATCTTGTGCCAACAGAAACAATATCTAATTTCCATTCAGTTCTTCTTCAGCATCTGTCATGCGTTTGAGTCGCCTCTTGCAGAAATGCAACATAATAGTGTCTAGATCAGACCTTGGGGCCGACACATACTAACTAAACAAAACAATAAATTAATATAAGAATTGTCTCTCAATCTGATTACGATTTTTACCTAACAGTCATTGATGAAGAGTAACATGTCTATGCTATTATGCTTGTGACCTAATTGAACAACTTTTGGAGAATCTGAAGAAAGGAATAAGTAAAACCTGGATAATGAGGCTGAGGCCAAGAAGGAGACTGAAATTCAGTAGAATAATGAGGATCTTCGAGGTTCCGTAACCAGACAACTTCGTCCACCTTTTTGGAGATCTCCGGGAAACCGATAACTTTGCTCGTCCAACTGAGGCCTGCACTGATATTCTTCTTAAGAAAATCGACATCCTTCTTAACAACTTGTGCGAAATGACCAAAATTTCCGGCGATAGCACGACAATTGCTCCGGGAGGGCTTAATCTTTCTTGTTGAGCTCGATTGAGCTGGTGAGAAGATTACAGAAGCCGGAATAGATGCTACCGCGGCGGAGACAGCGGTGGCGCTGAGCATCGGAGGCCGATAGGGTTAAAATTCAGTTGGAGTGTTGATTGGGGAATGGGGAACGAAGGGTGTGGAAATGTGTAACGTATACTACTTTTATCATGACAAACAAAAGCATAAACGGGTAAAAATTCTGTTTGAGTGATGTAGGCATTGTTGTAAAATTCTTGATTACCTTATCGATTAATAATCGATTTTTATTAATTAATCTCGTTGGTCAAAATAGATTCTCTTTAACATCGTGATTTTAGTTAAAACTTAACCAAATGTGATCACAATTAAATAAAATTTGTTATAATTACATAGTTTGAGTTATTTATGTGAATTTTGAAGTACTATATTCATATTAGTATGAATATGTATAAAGTTTTTAAGAATTACATATAAAACTTTCAATTCCAATTAATCACTAGTCCTTACATCGCTGCTCGACTAGCATCTGTACTGAAATATACAGTTTGTATACAGCAATATATTAATTATTTAAATTAGAGGTAAAACTAAATGGAATGGAATGAACGGGAAATGGGTCATTACCATTTCTAATTTTCTATGTCATGTTTGGTTGTCTAGATTCAAATGAACCATTAATAAGCTTGAAAACAGGAAGAAATACAATATACTTTTATATGACAAAAATGTCCATACCTCAAAATAAAAATTATTAACATGTTTCACAACATTATCTAATTATATTGTGACACCCCGCTCCCCGGTCTCTGGCCGGTCCGTGAGCGGTCTGCCACGTCTACTGCTAGTAATGCAGAATCGAGCACATTGATTAATAGATAAACTCAGAATACATGACTTAAAGTGTATACGTGTATTTTCGTGGTCCAGTGTAGTGTAGCGGAAGCGCCCGTGAATGCGTATAACATACGAATGTAAATACGTAGCACTATCACGTAAGTGTCTGTCTTAGATAGCTAATACAGTGGCTCGATTTCAATACCTGAGATTACATATAGTTTTGAAAACGGTCCGCTATCACAAGTTTTGTTATTACGAGTAAGAACATTATGAAACATATTCCATATGTTTGAGTGTTATTTAACCAAAGTTTCAAGTGTATTTAGCAAAACCATTTCACAAATAGTTTTATGTTTATTGATTAAGTATGTTTTAGAGTCTGAGGGAAAACCTCTTCAAAACGTGTTTGAAACCATAGATTGATATTCTTCTTAATATCAATGAAATGTTTGTTAAGTTTTATAGGTTTGATATTTCTTTTTAATATCAATGAAAACGTTTTTTAACCTCAGTGTTCTTACGACCACAATACTGTGTGCAAAATTGTGGATCATACAGTTTCCAGTGATGTTATTACCATAAAAGTACCGGCACCGAAGCGTGATGTGATTTTGCCCCACATATGACTACCATAAATCATATAAAATGAGAATAATAATGCATGCGTGTAAACCTCCAGTTCTACCTCATGAGGTTTATCAGACCCAGTAGAACTACCCATTATTACCCTGTCACCCACTGTTAACGGTCCAGTTGTAGGGGACTTAGATTACGTGGTATAAAAACGTTACAACGTGTCACAATTATGTAATAACGGATAGTCATTGTGTCGTGTCTTAAAAGTGTAGTGATATGTATATGTAATCTCCCTCGTATTGTAAAACAGTAAAAATGTATTAAAAGAGGGGTCGTGAAACTCACCTAACAGACGAGGCAACGAGATAGATAATAATTGAGAATGAGAGAATGAGTAATCATGAGCGTAACCTCCTGAGAACGTGCGATAAACAGCTTTTGGTGTGAGTATGATCGATCAGAATCGGTAATAATCTCCGTAGGCTTTTGAATAGGAAGATCAGAGCGATTTCGAGTGAGTTGGTTTAGAATGAAAGATGCATGAATGATATGCTCTAAATCATATATATATAGGCAAAACTGGGTAAGTCGGGCGATACGCGCGGCTCGGGGTGACTGAGCCGCGAGACGCGCCTAGGAAATCTGGGAAGCCAGGAGCTACGCGCGTTGTCCTCTTCTTTCTTTGCGCTTACCGCCTGAGTGGTGCTTGCGTGGCCCACTTGCGTGCTGCCACGTGGCTCCTGGCTCACCTTAGCATTCTGACACGTGTCCCAGTCGAATGACACGTTGAATTTGATGCTGACACGTGTTCTCGGTCCAATCACGGATTGACACGTGGGCCGTGACGTGTCATCTCGTGATAAATCTGATTAGTGCAACTTGTTAACTTGTTTCGCGCTACGTTCACGATTTTCCATTTCCTATCTAACCTCATTGGTTTCACCTCCTGAAGCGGTGTTAAGATTTCAGGTCTATGGAAGGTTGTATCGTTTTACGTGTAACTTTTGAACCGTCGCTCGAATTAGAATTTCGTATACACTTAAATGATTCTTATGTATTAGAATATGATGATAATATTTATCTTGAATAAATATTGGATTAAATTAGGGTGACGTTGAGATTATGAATAGTTCAAGGCTGGAATTTGATCGGAATAACTACCGGAAAACGGCCGGTTGTTATATATATATTATTGAAAAATAACTATTCGTAGCTAATAAATTACCCAAACACCTTTTGTGAGTTTTTTTTACATGTTTTTCAATTTTACAATCCAATTTTTATCCAAAAGGAGTTCAGATGCATTATTTTATGATGGAACAAAGTTCTTGTTAAATTGTTCTTTTTAGGTAAAGTAAGAGTACGGGGAATACAAATTAATTAAACAAAGACAATACAAGTTAATAAACAAAGACGCTTGAATGTTGCTTAAGGTTTATCTTATTATATATTATTTATACATGCATCTTTTTGATTTATTGAGATCTGTACGAAAAAAATAATAAAACTATAACCAATTTGATGAACTTCAAATACACGGATGAAGCAAACACTCGGAAAAACCTATTTGATACACACATGAAGCACATATTCGATAAAATTCAAATATAGGGATGAAGCACCTCTTTGAACACCCAAATCCACAAATACTATAAACTCAACCATTTTTATAAACCTCACCACTACATCTGATGAAGAACACAACAAAACCAACAATCCAAATTTGTATAATTAAAATAAAAAATGTGATCAAGATTCCAGGTGGGTTTGTTATTTGATTCTCCAGAAAATTCGAATAAAAGATTACATAGAAGAGAAGAGATAAAGAACATGAAATATTTGTAAAGATTTAATATGAACAAAATATTTATAGAGATAAGTGATGCAAACAAAAAATGAGATCAATGGGAAAAATTGTGAAAACTGGAATGGAATGAAACAAAAACTAGGGAAGCAGATTGAATAAGATCTGGATGCATATAAAAGGAAATCAATGCTTGATGAATGAGTGATTCCTTTCCATTTGACAACCAAACACTCATATTTTTATTTTCTTTGAATGATTTAATCATTTTCCTCTCTCATTACCTCATACCATCCATGCACGGCTTTCCCTTAGTTCTTCCATCAATTGTGCTATGAAGGTTCTGTTGTAACCTCAAAGTCGTTAGTTTTTATCCCAGCAACTAACTAACAACCCAAAACTATCTAGAGGATCTTCTTTTCCATCTCTCACTTTATTCCAAACAAGAAAAGAAAATTAATAATTCAAGATGTGGAAAAGAAGCATGAGTTCCTCAAACATATTCTCCAATTTCTAATGAATCTTTCTCACCTAAGGGATGAAACATTGGCCTTGAAGAAACTCACTGAAGATGAAAGAGACATGAGAAGGCTAGAACAATTGTAGGAAGAAAACCTCTCAGGTGAAGCTCTCATCAAAGCCTATCAATATAAATTAGAAGCACATGATTTAGCTCAAGAAAAGGCTTATCAACTTGAAATGGAAAGTCTAATAAAGATTCTATTGCAGAAAGGTAAGTACAAAGTTGAGACTTTTGCAAATTGGGATCTCATCGGTCTAAGAAAAGAAGCAGATAAAGTGCTAAAAAGAACAAAAGAGGTTGAAAGGAAAAAAAGACTAATGATGAACAAAGGAAAAGAACAAAAGAGATCCTGATTAAAAATAACTAGAATAAAAAGGGTGTTATCATGAGATGGAATGATATGAATCTTTATGATGAATTCAAAAATTCAAATTGGTAAACAAGAAGCACCAAAAGTATCTAGAAGGGTGCACAAGAGGCACACACTCAAATGATCTCTTATCAACACTACAATTTTTATAAAATCAACCACAGAACAAAACACCAGCCTGCCTCATATATCAAATGACAGGAAATGTGTCATATGATCTGCCTAACCATCTTCAAGACCGCATCAGCAAAAGATTTATTTTTTTAGCATGAACCTGACTAGTATGCTTTAGCATGAACTTCAATAAACACAACAACTGGTATGTCAAGGCAAGAAATTTTGTACCTCCCAACCATGTATCTCTCACCTCCTCCAAGAAGATCAACTGTTGAAATTACTGAATTGCCCTCTGAACTCATTCAAAATTTACCATGTCCTCTTCAAGATATAAAAAGATGCTACTTGTGAAAAGAACAAATGAAATAATAATACAGAGGAGTAATGGTTCAAGGATCTCATATACTAATTGGTATTCCATTTTGGGATTACGTGTTATAGACTATAGACATGAAGCAACTCATGCAAATAAATTTAGAGGATGCAATTACAACTGCAATAAATTTTATTCTTGACTTGAGAGGTGAAATTCAAGCAAGTCTGGCTTAAGACAATAAGGTTTTGGCTTCTTCAATTTAGAGGGAGATTGTTGGGATTTACAAGATCTAATAAAGCCAAAACAACTAATCAACAACAACAACCGCTCCTTCTCAATAACTGTTGGATTCTCAAAGAAACACTATTGTGGAAATCGCTAGATGCTAGTCGAGCAGCAAGGTGGGACTAATGATTAATTGTGATTCAGTGGTGCAAAACATTATAAAAAATAATAACGAATTACGAAATAAGAAACATTTAAAGTTAATTTAAGTATGTTTTGTTCGTTCTTGCACTAAGAGTGGTTCTCTCATTAACCACCCCTCAAATGAAAACTCCTACTTTTTAAAATAACTTTGAGAACTTGAACCAAAGGAACTTCGATTTACCTCATTATGGCGGGGTTGAGCCATCTAATTGAATCCTAAATAAACTTTTTTTATTAGCTTTTTAGGGGTTTAGAGTCTAGAGTTTAAGGTTATATATTAATTTATCTTCTTTATATAGCTTTTAGGAAGTTTACTGTTGTGGTTTAGCATTAGGGTTTAGCTTTTAGGGTTTAGGCCTTAGGGTTAGTTTTTAGGGAGCTTTAAAATTTAGATTTGGGGTTTATGGCTTACGGATTTTGTGTAGGCTTGACGAGACGATTTCAACGTCGTCAGAATGAGCTCAATCGCGGTATGTATGCTTGAGTTCTTGAAAAAAACCGGAGTTATCGTTTAAACACTTGTTGAATAAGTATAAATCGGTTATTTGCATAACCTATTGATAATATAGTTTTTTAAAAGATAAAATATAAATTTTGTATTTTACAAATGTTTGTTATAGACGATTAATTAATGACCCTAAACATAGTAAGTTTTTGGTCATCATTCGGACAAGCTAAGATTATTAATAACATATTTCCCCCAAACTAAAAAATTAATTACATATTTGTCCTTCTTAAATATGTATATTACATACTTACCTATTTCATGAAATTAACTCATTGACTAACTATTTACTATTATTTTTGCTAAAGGATTTTTACACATCTCTTTCTTAAGAACATCAATTACATATTTTATATGATTTACAATTTTTTTCTATTTTCCAAAATGAAATTAACGAATGTCAACGCTCTAAACGATTACAATACACAACATTAAGACTTAAGTATATAGTCCGTGCAATAAGTTACTTTTAACGAAAATATGTAATTAATGATCTTATAAATGAGAAATATGTAAATCTCACAGGAAAAATAAGGGTAAATAATAATTTAATACGTTAATTTTAATGAAATAAGTAAATATGTAATATATATGGTTTAAGAAGAGGAGATATGTAATTGATTTTTTGGTTTGAAAAATATGTAATTTATGATCTTATGAAGGGATGCATATAAATAATTTTTTATTCAAACAGAAAATATACGTTGATCTATATAAGTTAATTATTTGTTCAATTTAATTTTTTTTATGCATAATGATTTCGGCCATTCTATACAAGAACATGAGGAGCTAGTGGATTAGGTAAGGAAATGATATATGATGATTTCAAAAACAAAAGGAAAATGTTTTGCCTATAATTTTAATTGATCATTGATCTTAAATTAAAGAACAGAACTGAAGAAGCCAATGTATGTGTCTCATGGGATATTGACTCGGGGTATGATATTTGGACCGACCCACCCGTGTTCGTGTTGTGTGTGGAGGGGATGACCTCCGGCTCAGATCTGAGACCATCATCATCATAGCCATCATCGG
>WOUH02000045.1:2278651-2291965 GCA_009936405.2 Stevia rebaudiana | reverse complement strand
TTGGGCCGACTAGGTCCGATTTGGGCCGACTAGGACCGCCTAGCGACTAGGGTGGCCGACTACACCCAAATCGAGGCACCTGACGGCCGCCTAGCACCTAGGCGCCGCCTAAACCGAGTTTTACAACAGTGGATTTAAGTACAAAAACAATAGTTTCTTTTTATTAATTAAAACGTAAAAGTGATGAAAGTTGAGGTGAACAAGAATGCAACAAATAAAATACATCCGACATGACATTTGTAAATTGCAATTCACCAAATATTTTTCTTATTCCGACGCATAGGGCATCGTCCGAGACTGTACACTCCTCACTCTTCACGCTCCTAACCAACTCGACCTTCGTCTTCTGAAAAACCCTGAAAAATCCATTTCAATAGTCTACTGCATTTCGTTTCTGGCCTTCTAAGAACCCTAGAAATCGACGCAAGCTGAAAAAATATCAAGCCACAAGCTCTTTTGTAAGTACATCCGTAAATTTCCATGAAAAACTGCTTGTTTTACTGTAATTTTTTAGGTTTAGACAGATCGGGTTGCTAAAACATTTTACCGAAATTTTGTTGTAATTGCATGTGAAATAGTAGCTTAAAATTTGCAGATGACGATTTGTTTTTCCTGCTTCATGTTTTTAACATTTTGAATTGAACCGAATGCGTGATTATTTCACTGAAATGAAGCTTAAGGTGTAAATGGTCTCTGTGTTGGTTGTACATTCATTTCGTATGTTCAACCTTTTTAGGGTTTTGTACCACAAACCCTAATTATCGTTTCGAAGACTTTACTTAACAATCGGACTGAAAATGTTGTTATTTCTGAAATTTATTGGTTTTATTCATCACAGCGTTCAGAAAACATGGAAGAAGCAGGACCGAGCTACAAAGAGAAGCCTTCAAATGGAACAGCTCATTTCGACTCAGATGAAGAAGAAGATGATGATGATGATATGATGGATGCACCATCAGTCAGAGATTTTGATGAAATCACACTGAAGAATTTCAGTAAAAGAGCTGCAACTTCAATGTTCCAACATTATGGTCTGATCAGTCACCAAATCAACTCCTACAATGAGTTCATCAAAGTGGGAATTCAAAACGTTTTTGATTCCATTGGTGAGATCATTGTTGAACCAGGTTATGATCCTTCAAAAAAGGGTGACCAGGAATGGAAGTTTGCTTCAATAAAGATCGGGAAAGTTACTCTTGAACGCCCGTGGTTCTGGACTGGCGATAAATCTGATAGTGGCAAAGACAAACTTGAGTTCTTGCCAAGACACGCGCGTCTTCAAAACATGACGTATTCATCCAGAATGAAAGTTCATATCAAAATGGAGGTATTACAACAAATCTGAAATTCATATTCGCTTTGAATTTCTTGATTTTAAAGTGGATGGATTTATCTGTTC
Source organism: Stevia rebaudiana (assembly GCA_009936405.2). Lineage (NCBI taxonomy): Eukaryota > Viridiplantae > Streptophyta > Magnoliopsida > Asterales > Asteraceae > Stevia > Stevia rebaudiana. The sequence continues at coordinate 2,290,566 of WOUH02000045.1, read as the reverse complement.
CCGCATTTGCATGAAATCTAATTTTGTAATTATTTAATGTTGTGCACAACATAATTTAATGTTGTTTGTATAGCATTGCATTCAAATCATTTGTTAATTATGCAGTGCACTACATCAAAGTTCAAACATTGGGGTTGTAAATTGTAATTTCGATCCTTTACTAATGAAGGATTGTTTGAGTTTTATATTATTTATACCAAGTAAGATGAAATAGCTAATAAGAAATAGTTGAAATGTAAATTTTTTCTGATAAGTGTAACTGTCAAAAGTCTCCCAAAGTGAATTTCTGAGGCATAAAGTCCTTTAAATCATTTAACGATTAACATTGAAATAATCTAATTTTGTGAATTATATCATACAAACCAATTTCACCAACATTAGTACTGGGTTTACTAATAAGCACATACTTATCATGGGAACCATGGTGTTCAAGTACTATAAACATATGTAAATACTTAAACATATGTAAATCTGACTGGTTTCTTGTTCTTGGTTCTAAATTTGCAAAATCTGATGCATTATTAGTGTTTTTGTGGATTTGATGTTTAAACATGTGGTAATTGAATAACATTACAGGTGTATACTCAAGAGCTTGTTAGAAGTGACAAATTCAAAACTGGAAAAGAGAGGTTTTTAGACAAGAAGATTATAGACACAGATGAACGTGAAGTCATTATTGGGAGTATTCCTATGATGGTTAAATCTGACTCATGCTGGATGAGTGGAGCTGATAAAGATGATTGTGATTATGATCAAGGAGGCTATTTCATAATCAAAGGGGCTGAAAAGGTGACAGTATATACTTTCATTTAATATTTTATCTCATCTCACCTTGGTTATAAATCGCATGCATCTGGATCGCATAATGCGATGATGTGGTAATGAGATTGCATCGCTGCAGTTGATGCGACATGATTCCATGATGCGGATTGATGCTCGTATCATGCAGCTGATCAGTATTTGAACAATGTAGATCATCAGTTGCATTGGGTTTGATGTTTTCAAATTAAACAAATTTAACCATCATTTACCATCAATTGAACAAATGTAACCATCAATTGAGCAATAGGTTTGAGTATTAGAACAAATTTGACCATGGTTTGAAACCAAAGATTAACAGTTTATAACATTGTTTACAAATAAGAATTTAGTATTTTAAAATAACAAACTCATTGCATAGTAAAAGTATTTTGATTCCATAGTTCAATGTATAGTTTCTAAAGTTTAAAAAAGTATTATTGCAGACTTTTATCGCTCAAGAACAACTTGGATTAAACCGAGTTTGGGTTTCGGGTACGCCAAACTGGAGGGTAATGTACCGATCAGTTCATAAAAGAAAAAGGGTTTATGTGAAACTGGCAGATAAACCTATTTTTGAAGATCTTGAAGGTGGTTCACAAGCGATAACAGCGTACGTCTTAAGTTTAGAAGATATGCCGATATGGATTCTCTTTTTTGCCCTTGGTGTATCTTCAGATAAGGAAGTGGTTGACTTGATTGATGCTGACGTTAAAGATGGCAATATCGTCAATATTTTAATTGCATCCATTTACAATGCTGATCAGAAGTGTTCTGAATTCCGCAAAGGGCGAAATGCATTAGAGTATATTAAAAATATTATTGCAAATAGTAAATTTCCGCCTAAAGAGTCTGTTGAAGAGTGCATTGAGAATTATTTATTTCCTAATATTATTGGGTTTAGTAGGAAAGCGCGATTCCTTGGGTATATGGTCAAATGTCTTCTTGAAGGATATTCTGGTCAAAGAAAAGTTGACAATAAAGATGATTTTAGGAACAAAAGGTTGGAATTGGCTGGCGAGTTACTTGAAAGAGAGCTAAAAATTCATGTTAAACATGCTGAGAAACGTATGGTGAAATCATTGCAAAGGGATCTTTATCCGGGTCGAACCGTACATCCAATTGAACAGTATTGGGACGCTGCGATTATTACAAACGGGCTTTCACGCGCTTTTTCAACGGGCTCGTGGTCGCATCCATATAAAAACATGGAGAAAACTAATGGTGTTGTTGCTACACTTAGGAGAACAAATCCTTTGCAAATGATTTCTGATATGAGAAGGACACGTCAGCAGGTTTTGTATGCTGGGAAAGCTGGAGATGCAAGATACCCGTAAGTTATTATTTTGTGTCATTTGTTGAATTTATCTTTTGATTTGTTTTTCTAACCTGATTTTCTTTTAAATAATTGAATAAAAAGGACACAAGTTTGAGTTTACAAGTCAGACAAATACCATAAATAACCAACATACTTTCTGTCTTTTCTCATAAAAGTCCCTTAAATTTTTTTTGCACATAAAAACCATCATAGTTTATGTTTTTTCTCATAAAAGTCCCTCAACAATTTTTTGCACATAAAAGCCATCATACTTTCTGTTTTTCTCTTAAAAATCCCTAAACAGTTTTTTAAAATTAAGTCCTTTTACATGTTAAATTTGAAAATAATTGTGAAAGAAAAATAATATCTGAACGAAACAGTATGAAAATAGCTTGTAACGGATGATTATTTAAACACATGTCACAACGAACTCTAGTTTTTCTATGGACTTTTATTTATTTATTATGAAGTCAAGTTCGAGTTTGAAAAAACTACTATTGATTCAATCTCGAGCTTTATAATAGAGGTCAGAACGAGCCAAGCTCGAGCATAACCTCCTGTGAATTAACAAGCCGATCGAGCCATGTAAAAAAAAGAAACAATTAGTATAAAAGTTGTTTAATTTTTTTTTTTTCACAATTACTTTCAAATTTAACATGTCAAAGGATTTAATGTTTAAAAAGTTGTCAAGGGGTTTTTATGAAAAAAAAACAGAAAGTATGATGGCTATTATGTGCAAAAAATTATTGAGAGACTTTATGAGAAAAAAACAGAAAGTATGCTGTTTTTTTTATGATATTTTCCCTAATAAGTCACACTGTGGTTTTGTTTTTTCAGATGCATTAAGTAGCTTTTGATACATGTTATGACAATATTTTGTTTGGTATTTCGGTGAATATAGGCACCCTTCACACTGGGGAAAGATATGTTACCTTTCTACCCCTGATGGTGAAAATTGTGGATTGGTAAAGAATCTGTCTGGAACTGCTCTTGTGTCAACAATAGTTCGTGAACCGCTTTCTGACACACTTATAGCATGTGGAATGGAAAAATTGGTTGATGATACCTCAACTTCACTTGCTGGAATGGATAAAATATTTGTTGATGGCGATTGGGTGGGGAATTGCAAAAATTCAGCATCATTTGTAGCTAATGTTAGGAGCAAGCGCCGTAAGAAACAAGTACCTCATCAGGTTAGTAGTTTTTATACGACTATTTAAACGTTTACTTAGAGTTAGTTACACAGATGGTACATGTAGTATGTGGAAAGTTACAAGTTTGGCTACTATGGGTTTAAAGTAACTGGTTTGGGTTTTATTCAGTTTTGTCATGAGTTACTTATCTCAACTTGGGGTGAAATGACCAAAATACCATTTGAGTTTTTGAATCAAAGGGTATTTTGGTCATTTTACTCTAATAAACAGAAGTAACAAGTTAAAGGGTGAAAAATCAAAAGGGTATTTTGGTCATTTTACATGTTTGTGGAAAGTAACAAGCTTGGGAACCATGTGTTTAAAGTAACAACTAACAAGTTCGGGTTTATGTTTTCAGTTTTGTCATGAGTTACTTATCTTTCAACTTAGGGTGAAATGATCAAAATTTTATTTGACTTTGAGAATTTTCAAAGTCAAAGGGTGAAAGATCAAAGGGCATTCTGGTCTTTTTACTTTAATAAATGGAAGTTAGCCTTAATACCTAAACTTATTACTTTCCACAAATCACAGGGACCATATGTGTGATTAACTCTTTAATTTGGATTTGGTTTACCTTACGATCTAATAAGTAATTTTGGTTTTGTAATATGTGTCAGGTTGAAATCAAAAGGGATGCTAAAAATAAAGAAGTGCGGATATTTTGTGATTCTGGACGGATTTTACGTCCGCTTTTAGTCGTTAAAAACTTGCACAAAATTAAACTTTTAAAAGGCGGAGGGTACTCATTTCAAGATCTTTTAGATAACGGGGTTGTTGAACTTATCGGAGCCGAAGAAGAAGAAGATTGCTGCACAGCATGGGACATCAAATATCTTTTCTTGGAAAATGACGATCATAATCCTAGAAAATACACACATTGTGAGCTAGACATGTCATTCATGTTAGGTTTGAGCTGTGGAATTATCCCGTTTGCTAACCACGATCACGCCAAAAGAGTCTTGTTTCAGTCCCAAAAACACAGTCAGCAAGCAATCGGTTACTCATGCACAAATCCCGATATCCGAGTCGACACGCTTTCTCATCAGTTATTCTACCCGCAAAGGCCTCTTTTCAAAACCGTGCTTTCCGACTGTCTTGAAAAAAGTCAACCTTTTGGTCAAAAGCAAAAGGGTATGATCCCGAGGCCCGAGTTCTTCAACGGACAATGTGCTATTGTTGCAGTTAATGTGCATCTCGGGTACAACCAAGAGGACTCGTTGGTTATGAACCGCGCTTCGTTAGACCGCGGTATGTTTCGGTCAGAACACATTAGAAGTTATAAAGATGAGGTGGATAATAAGGATGCTTTAGGGAAGAAGGTGAAGTCTGATGATGCTGTGAATTTTGGGAAGATACAAAGTAAAATTGGACGCGTTGACAGCTTAGATGATGACGGGTTTCCGTTTATTGGTGCTAATTTGCAAAGTGGTGATATTGTGATTGGGAAATTTACAGAAGCTGGATCTGATCATAGTGTGAAACTGAAACATACCGAAAGAGGGATGGTTCAAAAGGTTGTATTGTCGGCTAATGATGAAGGAAAGAATTTTGCTGTAGTGTCTCTAAGACAGGTAATTTAGTTATAATTTTTGTGATTATCTTGTTTTATTTATTTATTTTTGATTGTGTTAAACATTCTCTCTAAATTACTTGACTTTTTCTACCCCTTCCTCTAAGTTGTCACATTTCACAATTCAAACCTTTTTTTTGGTCTTTTTTTTTTTTTTTTTTTTTTTTTTATATTTACTTTTACTATTAGTATTATCTAAATTGTCTTTTTATTTTTACTTTTCTATTTTTTTTAAAGGCAAAATGCCACAAAAATGTAATCAAGTTTGCCAACTAATTTGTTGTTTTTTAAATGTTCTTTTGTTAAGGTTCTTGAAAAAATAAAATAAATGTTATTCTTCTGATAATTTTTTTAATAATTTGAAAAGTTTTATTATTATTATTATTATTATTATTATTATTATTCTTATCACTGTTGCAAAAGTCGGTTTCCAAGGCCGAGTACTCGCTCCAAGGAGGTGTTTCGAGGCGATTTTTTTGTCCGGGTATCTCCGAGTACACCTGAGTACTCCCCGAGTACACCCGAATACTCCCCCCGATTACGCCTAATTCCCCATTCGACCGACCTAGGAGCGCGTAGCGCCTTTTGCGACCTTGATTCTTATTATCTTATAGAAACTTTCCTTTGTTAAGGTTCTTTAAAAAAATCTAATAAGCGTTATTTTTCTGATAAAAGTATTTGATAAGTGTAATATTATTTTTTTTAATACATTATTTTTTAAATTAGTAGACTAAAAGATAGAAGTATAGAACAACAAAATATAAGAAAAAACAAAATTTGTTATATTAATTTTTTGAGTGTGGGGGGTATGAGAAGTAAATAGGTGGTATGTTTAGCAGACTATTTATTTATTATTATTTTTTCTTAATCTGTGGTGTGACCTGTTTAAGGTGCGTTCGCCATGTCTCGGTGACAAATTTTCGAGTATGCATGGGCAAAAAGGTGTTCTGGGTTATTTGGAATCACAAGAAAATTTCCCCTTTACGGTTCAAGGAATCGTTCCCGATATTGTGATAAACCCGCATGCTTTTCCTTCAAGACAAACTCCTGGGCAGATCCTGGAATCTGCCTTAGGCAAGGGTATCGCGTTAGGCGGTTCACAAAGATACGCGACCCCCTTTTCTTCTCTCTCTGTTGATGCCATAACCGACCAGCTTCACAGGTAAACTCGTCACTTCTTTCACTAATGTCTTAATCCTTTTCACTATGTTCACATGTTTATTATATTTTAAATTTTTAGGGCCGGGTTCTCGAGATGGGGAAACGAGAGGCTTTACAACGGGCGTACAGGTGAAATGGTGAAAAACTTAGTTTTCATGGGGCCGACCTTTTACCAAAGGCTGGTCCACATGTCTGAAGACAAAGTTAAGTTTAGAAACACGGGACCCGTACACCCTCTCACCCGACAGCCAGTGGCGGATAGGAAACGGTTCGGCGGGATTAAGTTTGGGGAAATGGAGCGTGACTGTCTGATAGCCCATGGAGCGTCGGCTAACCTCCACGAGCGTCTTTTTACTCTCAGTGACTGCTCAGAGATGCATGTCTGCAGAAGGTGTAAGCGAATGGCTGGTGTGATTCAGAGGTCGGTTCCAGGTGGTCATAAGATTCGTGGGCCATATTGTCGGATTTGTGACTCAGCTGAGGATGTCATCAAGGTGAGTGTGCCTTATGGTGCAAAGTTGCTGTCTCAAGAGCTTTTCAGTATGGGGATATCTTTGAAGTTTGATACCGAGTTGTGTTAAGTTTGATGGTTTTTTTGGTATGCGACTTTATTTAACTTTTGGTAAAATTGTCTTAGGAACAACTCTTGTTTAGGTATGCAACTTTGAAAGAAAAGGAACGTACGTTGCTCTGGGTTGTGGGTTGTGGGTTGTGCTCTTTATATACTGAAATTTCATATCTATTAATGAATAACTCGTAATCACTTGGTAATAATTTTTACAAATTATATTCTAAACAAACAAGAATCCAAGCTCAAATAAATCTTTTTTTGTAATCGTCTTTTTGATTATTTTTGTTTCTTTCATTTCAATCCTAAAAAAGAAACTTATCAAGACTACATGTCATATTCGTGTTGGGTTAAGAGTCGTCAAGAGACTTTATACTTTAAAGTTCGTGTTAGGTTGAATTTACCCTTTTGAGATACTTGATACTTTAAAAGGTTAGACCTCATGTCCTGAAAACCGTAAACAAATTGATTTCTCCATCCAATTAAACACTTCTAAACGCGAGCATTAAAAGCACACGGTCACACCAAAAGCTTTTGGACATCAATTAAAAAATATTAATCAAACATGGCACATGGATCAAGTTCTTTTCATTAAAGCATAGACACGTTGACAACCGAAAGTTGTTTCAAGAAAAGTGGATGATTATTAATTTTTCTTACCTACAACATATATTAACTGTGACACAATCAACTACTCACATTATAGAATTTGAATTCTATAGCGGTTGATGGAAGAAGTATATTATTTATCATCAGGATGTCTTGATAGGACAATAACATTGAAATAGTGACTACGACCTTGATCCTGATTCAATTAAGGACCCATAAAAGTAAAATTAATCTTTGAGAGTAAATCCTACTTTTTAAGAGTTAGATTTCCCAATTTTTAAGTTGCTATGTATCTATATTTATCGAAAACAAATTACTGATTTTGTACTTTAAATATACATCAATTTGCTGGTATTTTCCTTTAAATTTAATAATTACTAATATTGTCATTTATTTGAAATGTTTGCACTGGTTATGTCCTTTATACTAAGTAGTGTTAACTAAAATGTGAAATGTCTATATTGCCCAAAGGACAAACACTGTAATATTAAATTTTAAAGGACAAACACTGTAATATTAGTATTTAAAGGATGAAATAAGCAATTTATTCTTTTTTATTTTTCAATTTTTTAATTTTCTTTTATATTTTTTTCACTTTTATTTTATAGATTTATACAAAGTTTTAATTACTTAACTAAGAAAATTATAAAAAATTAATTATATAACTGGTTAAAATATTTTTATACGATTTATTTATTTTCTTTTGATCAACTTATAATACTTTATTTAGCCATTTCATTTAATAATAGTTATAATTTTTATATAATATGTTTTTTTACTAAGTTTGATGATTCACGACGTTTTCAATTTTAGTAATTAATTTTGCATATGTTATTTACTTGATATAAGAATTTAAAAGTCTTTATACAATTAGAAAACCATTGTAATAGAGTTAACGTTATATATAAATAAAGCATTTGATTTTCAAGACCTCAAAAAAATCGGGCCTTATGCGGTTGTACCTACTACCTAGGGGGTGTTCACGGTCAGGTTTTTACAGTTTCCAAGTCAAGCCATAAGCCAAACCGTTAATAACGGTTTTGATAATCACAAACCAAAACCAAATCGTTAAGACCTGAATACAAAGCGAACCGTTAGAAACAGTTTGGTTTCACAATTTGAAATTTTATGGTAAAAATAAGTTAGTCCATAATAAAACTCTTATCAGTGATTCCCTGTTAAATAGTTTGGTTAAACGATTCAGAATTTATCTAATTTGAATCTTTTAACCGATGAAATGAAACTGAACGCTGATAATTAGACCGCCTTTACATTACATCATTATGCTACTTAAAACTCATTTACATTTTTTAATGGTAAAATTTTTTTATTTACATAGCACCTTAATGAACTAACAATCTAAAATTGGATAGTGTGGTAAACGGTTTGAAATTTTTTAAACCCAACGACCGAATATAAAACAAAACAAACCGGCAGTGAAATCAAACCGATTACCGGTTTTGTCAATTTCATGGAATGCTAAATTTGTGTTTTTACTTTTATAATTTGTCTATTTCATGGAATACTAAATTTGTGTTTTGTAACACATAATCTCTAGAAACAATAAGTGTTACAAATGGTCAAACGTCTTAGATTATATAGGTAGTTTATGAAACTTAGGAACCAATAGTGAAATACTAGCAAAACACATAAACCATCTCGACGCATTGCTCATAATAATAATAGTAGTTATACGAGTTAATTACAGAGTTTGTTCACACCAAATGTTTAATCCTTACACTTCTAAATATTACATGGGGATGGGGTCCCTACTTCGAACAATTGTAAAAAGCGTGGGCCTTGACACTATCGCTTCTTGACGCTAACTGACGTTAAGTTAATTAATAAAAAAGTGAGCCTTCCAGTTTTTAGCCTTTTTATTAATTGAGTTTGTCTTTAATTTAGGGGTAAAAAAGACCTTTCATACTCATTAAACAGAAAAATAAATAACCAATTCCTGCTAAGGACCACCGATGTAATTTCAAAAGTTTTTTGGATAATGGATGCAACATCCGTGCCAATCTATGCAACATGAACATACCACAAGGATTATTTGTGTTATTAACTTTAATATTTAAATGCTTTATAAATTATAAAGGAGTGGAATTAGAAACTATATCAATGACTAAATGATGTAGTAGTATAGTAATTTAACTCTCACAAATATGATGCGACTTTGCAACTACAATATTAAGTGAAATTTGCTGATAACGCCCCATTGAAAAAAGTTTATAAACGAGTCTTAAGACATAAATCATATGTTTAAGTTTTTATAATCCAAACATGAAAACAGTTAACAGATATATTTAAACACAATCTGAATAAATATATTTAAAAGGTGTATACTAGACCTCATAACACGATTATTTCATCTCCTTGATTTAAAGACAGATCGCAACTCCTTAATTATATATATATAATCAATACACAATTCTAATTTCTAACACATCGGCTATTACTGTCAAGTCTCCACACCGCTTCTTGCTCTTGTCTTGAGCCAATCGACCACATCCCCAAACACAAGCTCCACGTCATCATCTTCTTCACCAATCAGCTGATGCCACATCCCCGGATATATCTTCATCGCCTTATCCTTACTAGCGGCGCGTCGGAACAGATCCTCCACACACGCCGGATCACAAACGATATCTTCGCCGCCGTGAACGATCAGAAACGGCACCTCCACCTCCGTGAACCGACTCTGCACCTCCCTGCAAATCCGTAACAGTTCTTGCGCCGTGGAGGCGCGTGGCCTTGCGATCGATCTTCTCGGACTCGCCATCGCTAACTTGCGCTTCCAGTCCACCTTAAAAGATACTTCCGGGATAGATCCGCGAGTGGGAACAACGCGCCACGTCGGGATCAACGTCGCCGCGAGAGATAGGAAGTGCTCCAGCGGCCATGGCGGTTTGTATTTGGCACTGATTCCGCACATGGCACCGTTGAGGATCAATCCGTCGTAGGGTTTTCCTTTTTCGGGACGGAGCGTGATCAGGAGAGCAATGGCGCCGCCAAGGGACTCGGAGTATAGAAACGAAGGAAGTGACGGCGCGTGGCTTTCACGGAAGGAGTTGAAGAATGAGATGCAGTCGTCGACGACCGGATTGATGTCGGGAATATGATGCTGGAGGCCTTCGGAGAAGCCATGACCCTGGTGGTCGATTGCGCAGACGGCGAATCCGGCTTTGGCAAGGTGAACGGAGGTCAACTGAACGAACCAGCTGGACTCGCCGGTGTAACCGTGGACGACGCAGATGACGCCGGTTATGTTGGTCGGCGGCAGTGGGGTCCATGATTGGGTGAACAGTTTGAGTCCACGTGGGTTTGTGAAGTGGTCGGTGGAGTGAGAGACGGAGTGACGTTGGTAGAACTTCTCCGGCGATAGTGAACCGAATGGGCTTGTTTCGTTGGCTTCTGCAATTGGATGCACCATATTGATTATTGAAACCTGATGGTGATGGTGGTTGGAGTTAGCTGATTTATAGGTGATGACTTAGGAGGGAGGCGAGAAGAGCGTTGCAACAGGACAATAATAAATGTTGGAGAGGAGAGGGCTAGATGTTATTATTCACACTAAGAATGTGGGGTCGCCTTCCCCTGTGAGCATTCATGGAGCCAATAATTTTGGTTTAGGGGGTTCATTTTATTTTATCTTTTATATTCGGATTTAACTAGGTCCCATTAAAATATTAAATCAGTCATGTAACTGAAGATGTTATGAATCTAAATCATTGTTTGAAATCACATAATTAAGATACAAAAGTTGAGAATAATATAATATTAATAATCTGTTGTGATTTGTGAAAACAGTAAAAGTAAAACAATATAAGAGAGATGTGGAGAGAAAAGATCTAATATTCATTAATCAATTATAAAAAATACAATGAGATACAATAGGAGGGTACTCGGTATATATAAGAGTAGAAAACCTAATTAACATATAAATTGACAAGTATACCCTATAATAAAATAAAACATATCTATATAATTGTTGATAACCATGTTAAGATTATTTTATCGAGGATGATTGGTTTTCAAAGTCTTAATTGAAGACAATAACTACTTTTTTTTTTAAGAGCAAATTTATTCCACCTAAATCACCCAACCTTGTACTTATAGGGATTTGAACCCTCACCACTTTTTTGTGGGGCAAACACCATACCATTAGACCATTTGGTCATTGGTACAATAAGTACTTCTCATTGTTGATGAAGAACATGTCATTGCGACGGAAGAAAGGTGCAGTTGTGAACGTCATACATCACCTTTCTTCGTTATATAAAAGTCCATTGCGAACGTCATTAAATAACTCTGTCTTATTGTTTTCAGATACATATGCTTAAACTAGCCAAGTCCATACCATCAGGGGCGCACCATCTAAAGGGTCAGTGGTGGCCCGGGTCACTGCTAATTTTTTCGCGCGTAACGTAAATTTCGCCCACCGGCCCCTCATGAAATTTTACCTATATATTCTCGGCCCCCCCACCATTGAGTTGTTTTCGGAACTGCATTCGTGTCCGCAGGTCGTGCGAGCGATGCGTTGGTTTAATCAAATTTGGATCCGTAACCCGTTTGTGCACCCCCACTGCGTGAGGGTAGGACCTTTCGTAAAACCCATCAAAAGACCTTGAAACACATTATGAGGTTTATCCTTATAAACTAACTATTTTGTGTTCACCCCACCAATGTGGGACAAGG
>WOUH02000045.1:2257295-2272674 GCA_009936405.2 Stevia rebaudiana | reverse complement strand
CAGTGCGATGGGTTTTATTATCCGTTAAGTTTAAATTAGTTCACCCGAATTAAATGTACTAGTTTATCACGTCTAATGTCGTGACATGATTTATTTACAAACTGAACCTTGTACGTTGCGTCGTCGTCTATTTAGACAAGTACTACTTATATATGTGTATTTAAATATAAGCAAATAAGATCGTAGTTCACGTATTTATCATAATACGTATAAATGTACGTACGACTAAGTCGAAGACGGACCTGAAAATGTACGGTTATCACAGCGTCACGCAGGAGATAGAGTGTGCTCACTTAGATGGTGAGTTAGGGTTGTAATGAGTGACTGAGTGTGGGTCTGATAGGTAAAAAGTAAGAAGATTAGGTAGTATATTCTGATTAGTTGATATATAAAAAAAATACTTAAATGTGCCCTACGCCCGTGTTCACCTCCACGCCTAGGCCTCTCACGCCTCACTCACGCCCTAAGGGGTGGTGTTCCAAGCGTGATTGGGCTTCACCTCGGCCTCTCACGCCCCCTTCAATATGTATTACACATAGTCTAAGGGAATGGTTAAAGAGAAAATCACTTTTTATACGAGAACCAAGAAACCAGATTTAAGTGAGCTTCAAATACTTCTTATTTATTCACACGTTATTATTTTTAAAACGATTTGCACTATTAAATCACAAATTTTATCTCTTTCAAACAAGTATAATGAAGCTATTTCAAAAAATAAAAAACATTCACGTCGTTAGTTGTAATATTCTACATATGTAGTATACTTGTAGTATAATTTTTTTAACATCTGCTTGTAATATGAATAGATACATAAAAAAAAACTTATAGGTAATGCATAAAGTAGCTTAACGTATTAAAATATATGAATTATCATCATACTGCTGTGTAGTATGACTGTATTATGTCATACTGCAAATATGCAATATACATAAATAGATGAAAAAATAAAGAAAAAAAATGAATAAATCTCTTCTAGAAACGAAAATATAAATTTAAAGAAGTATAATTAGTAAATTATCATTATACTGCATATATGTGATATTAAAATTTTATGACGCAGTTTTTCCCTTTTTAATATGGCTTCATTATAATCGTATGATAGTGGAGAAAATTTGTGATTCAATGGTGCAATTTGTTTAAAAACTATTAACGTATGAAGAAATAAGTAATGTTTGAAGTTCATTAAGTTATGATTTTTTGATTCTCACACGAGAAAGTAGTTTTACTACGAACCTTTTCCTGTTTTATAATTAGTTTTCCCGAAAATGTTTTGAAAATCAGGTTAATCATATTTTGTAACAAAAGCCAAAATTACTAAGGTAAAAATGAAATATGAAAAAATTATGAGCTTGAGAGTTGTATATTTACTTTGCTTATTTATGGTCATAGGTTTGAATGGGCCGTGGATTAGAAGAGGCTGCTGCTAGAGGTGGGCAAAAATACCGGTTCCGGTTGGAACCGAACCAAACCGGAATCGAACCTAACAGAACCGGCGGTTCTTCATCGGTTCCAGTACCTAGCCATAACCATAACCGGAACCGGAACTGGTTTTTCCGGAACTGGTTCCACCAAGAACCGATCATAACCGGTTAGGAACCTGCCAAAAACCGAACCGGAACCGGTCAAAACCGATCAAAAACCGCTCAAAACCATAAAAAAAAACCGGTTTGGAACCGGAACCGGTTCCTCTAGAACCGGTTTTGACTTTTGTTGACCAAAACCGGAACCGGTTTCGAAAAAAAACCGGTTTGATCACCTCTACATGGGGGATTATCTCAAAAAGTCTTGCAAATTTTTGTATTTTATAGTATTTTTTTATTCCAAAGCATGAGTTTAAAAATAATCCAAATTAAAAAAGAAAATTGTAATGCTTTTTTAAAATAATAATCTTTGTTGATTTTATACTTTTTTGTTAAAATTATAAAACACTATATTTATATAATTTCCATATGGGTTATTTTTTTAACAGTTAAAGTCTGGTCACTTAGATGAACTGGTCACTTAGATGGACCCTTGCGAATTAATCACCTTACCGGCTTAAATATCACTGACGTGGTGGCATGACCCACCCACCCGGATGGAAACCCACAACTGAAAAATCTTGTCTCAACTTAAAGCATTTTGCTTGAGTTAATACTCGAAACCAAGACCCTCCACATTTGTTTCAATATACAGTACAACCTCTATAATTAAATACTCGATAAATTATAACCTCGATAAAATTAATAATATGTTCGGTCCCAACTTATGACCAGTACAAAATTGGACCCCAATCGATTAAATAATAAGATAATAATTTTTTTGAAATCCCAATGTAAATATATTGGTCCCAGTGAAAATATAAATTAATAATTACTAAAATATTCCAAAATTTTAGGATTGTTTACTAAAAAATGAATCTAGTGTCACTTGTTTTTTTGTGAACTTCAAATATATATTTAGTTCATCTTTAAATCTCTCAATTACACTTAAGAGTTGAGGCACCGTATTCTTGTATTCCAACAAAAAAGTTGTGAAGAGTTGTATTCTCGTAAGCCAACTCTTTAAATTGATAATTTATTAATTTATCGATATAATAATATCTTGCTAAATTAATAAAATATCCTGGTCTCAACATTACTAATTTATAGAGGTTTTGCTGTATTTTCATGCTCAAAATTGATAATCATATGTATTTCGTAACATATACTCAAAGAAAAATACATTATAAAATGAAAATTTTGCATTCGTGTTAAGTTAATTAGAGTTGGACTGTTGGAGGATTCGTATTCCACCAAGCCCATTATTAAAAAAGAAAAAAAAGGTGCCGCCATTTGAAAATACGTAATAACGCGTCAAATGCTCAACAAGATTTGTAAATTGTAACCTTTTTCTTATTATATAAAAAGTTGAAAGCTTGCGGCAAAGAGAGGCAACCATCAAATGCAAGCAGTAACGAAATAGATTGGTACTTTAAAAGTCTGGCTCTTTGATGTGACATATGAATGGGTGAATATAAGTTGGAAAAATATTAGAGGATGAAATTTTTTGTTTTTTAAGATTAAGGGAAAGTCTGACAAGAGTATGTTTAGCATCAGTGCATCACTCATATTTTAACACTTTGAAATTTCGAAAATATATTCAAAAAAATGCTTCAAAATATGTTGTTTGAGTCTGAGGCTACAAATATGGCAAAAACTAAAACAATTGTTTGTTGTGCTCAAGCTAAAAATGTTGGTCAATAACCGAAACCTTATCAAACGGAGGCATAACTAATTTAACCGATAGCAAATGAGTTTAGAATACTAGTAATCACGATTCACGCCTTTGGGTTTAATTTCAGTTCTATACAAAAGTCACCCAAACTATGCTTTGTCATTGATATCATGATAACACTGTCATTTAAGTTTATAGAATTAATATCTTTTAGAGAAAGTATGATAAGATTGGTTAAGGAGATTGACACTATCTTAGATGAGTTGCTATTTTTTAGGGTTGAGTTAAATCATTTACTCAATGAATAATGAGTTGGTCTATATGTTTTTTATTATAATTATTTTATTTTCATTTTATACTTGACTATTGTTTACAAAACCGATAGTTTGGTGTGAGGAACGGGTAGAAAATCTTCACAACATGTGACGGAATTTGATTCTTAGAGTTTTTTTTTTTCTTTTTTTTCCTGATATAGTGGATTTCTTTTATTATTATGTTGTATGAACAACTAACACCTTTTTAAAATCACCAAATGGTTTCATATTTTAACAAATAAACCAGGAGGTTTCGCTGCGAATTGAATACTTTGAAATCCACTACTTTTGAAATCATCTATTAATTGAGAGAAATTTCCCAAACTAAATTAAAATGAATGAGGTATGCATGCTTAACGTGGTGTTCTTGAAACAAAATTGCTCTCAAGAATTAAGTGGGACCTTATCCCATTAAATAAGAAGTCATTATGTCTAGTTAGCTTCTTTAGAAGTGTTTAAAACAAACTAAATTTTTTTTGAAATTGATTCAAAAAGTCGTCTAAAAAAAGTAAAAATCCTAGAAAAAGAATATATTATATAAACTACAAAAAGAATTCCCATAATGAAACTAAATAAACAAACAAATAAAGAGAACAAGAAGCAAGTCTCTTCTCCTCACTACTTTTCTTAAACTAACCACCCTATTAATCCTAACCTCTCTAAAACCCTTTAATTCATTCCTTCTACCAACCTAATCTATATATATGGTAAACATCTATATAGGATCCACCTTCTCCCCATTGACACTCACTATACACAATCAACCAACTAAAACAAAACTAACTAAACATTCTAAAAAACATTACATAAACTAACAAGAAACCGAGCCAACGAGCTTTTATCAAACGTAACCGACTGCTGTCGGGTTCATGTTTGGGATGAGCTCGGGCTCTGGCTCGGGAAGCCGAGCCATGATGTCGTTTGGGCTACATTTTGTTCTCATCTCCACAACCTTCTTGTGCGAGTTTGAATGCAAACAAGGCACAAACGTCGGGCTGGCTGCAGGGCGGTATTCTGGGAAGAGCCGCCCTGATTTGTAACGGACCCCACACGCGTTGCATAGGGTTTTGGGACCCATAGGTCCCGCTCGCCACTGGGGCGTTTTCGTAATTTCGCAATGCATACACTTTCTAACTCCATGTCCCGTCTGGGTCTGGTTTTGACTCTGGTTCTGAATTTGGGCTTTGTCTTCTGGGTTAATTTGAGCCTCATGTTTCTTGGGCTTCTTCCTCTTTTTTTGATCAGACTCAAACCCACCGGTTTCTAATTTGGGCCTGATTTGAGACCCATCAAGGGCCTCAGATTCCATGGAAACTGGAATTGGGGTGAGGGTTGATGGGGAGAGAAGCTCGATGGCGGCACGGGGATTGAACGTCGGTGGTCGAGGACGCTTGCTGCGGGCCCCACGATTAGTTGATGTGAGAGGGATCATCTTGCACCCGTTGTTGTCGCCTGAGC
The DNA here is from genome assembly GCA_009936405.2 of Stevia rebaudiana. Taxonomy (NCBI): domain Eukaryota; kingdom Viridiplantae; phylum Streptophyta; class Magnoliopsida; order Asterales; family Asteraceae; genus Stevia; species Stevia rebaudiana. The sequence goes on along the minus strand of WOUH02000045.1, from coordinate 2,267,707 downwards.
ATGAGGATGAGCTTGAGCTGCTGCTACTGCTTTCAAGAACCGATACCGGACTCGACATCTGGAACTGGTAGGTTGGAACCATCACCGGCTCTGGTTCCTTTTTCACCGGAATATTCTCTTTTTTCATGGTCACCGGAATATTCTCTTTGTTCATTGTCATACCGCCACCGGAGAATGAGTCTTCAACAAAGTTTGAAAGCCATTCAAGCTGAACGATGTCCTCATACTGAGATCATGCAAAAAAGGGTTGTCGTAAGTATGATGATTAATTAATATACATGAAACAAGAATAATATTAAATCTTAGAAAAAACGAAAAAAAATTGGTCAAAATAGAATAAAGATGCAAACTTTAGATCGAAGATTCAAACTTCACATCGAAGTTTGTTAAAACAATAATATGATCACTAAATTTGCTTGAAAATGACTTCTTTTGTAATTATTTAACAGTCGTGTTTTCAAACGGTAGATGCCAGATTTCAGAGTTACAATAACTGAAGGGGGTCGAACAAAAACTTAAATACTCTATTTTTTTATTTGAAAAAATATTCTAACATAATACTGAATTATTTAATGTATACCCAAAATAAAAATTATATATATAGGGAGGTTTATTTTGAAACCAATAACATGTTGATAACCGACATAATTATTTTCTTTGTTCATGTTTAAGGCTCAACTTTTTACTCAAAATTCCACGGAATAATGTAGTTAAATACATTGAGCTCATGTAAATTTTACGAAGTTCTTTATGTTGAAATTTATTACGCAATTCTCAAAATATTCTTCAAAGTATTTTTACCATTTCAAGAATGTTTACAAATTCAAGATATAAATGCCACCGACAATTTTGTGAATTCAAAGATTCAAATTTCAATATGAATAAAATACTAAAATAATCTAAAACAATAAAAGCCGTTCAAAAAAAATTCCAAAATAACCAAATAATCAAACTTTTTATATCGTTTTCATCTAGAGAACGGAAAAAGCTACTGCAACATGTAGTTGCTTTGGGCCGACACCACCAATGGCATTATTATCACAATTAAAGTTAAAGTGATTTTTTATAAAATTAATTACCAAATTGTAAATTGTAAATTGTAATTACTCACCGGAACAGCGAGCACTGCTGAAAGTGTGGATGCACAATTGCTACCGGAGAAGATGGAATCGGAAACCTGCAACTCATCGGATTTTTTGGTCCAAATGTCGGAAAAACCGTTGCAATCGACAGAATTGAGTGATGTATCCGTCACCGGAGGGAATTCAAGCAAATCATCGAAGAAGCTTACACTATCGATGTCGTCTGTGAATGTTTTCTCAGCCATTTTCAAAATTTAAATCTGGGTTCAACAAAATCAAACACAAATATTTTATATTTAGTGAATTACTTGATTCTTCTTTGCGTACTAACAGCAAATGAAATTGAAATATACAGAAAGTAACAGTTTTGAAGAAATTATGAGAATTTATAGCAGAAAAAACCATTATGCATTTATGCTCTGTAGGTTTTGTCCAAAATGGTGAGATTCTTTTTAACTTTTTTCAAAAAAAGATGAATTTATCATGAATGCTGGTGTGATATTTCAAAAAGTGAATGACCTTTTGTGTGCTAACGTGCTAGTGATGAATGATAATGGTGAGACAGCTCTCATTGGTTTTATCTGGCGCATTTTAGCAAACAAATATACCAAAAACAAAATTCTAAATTTAGCTTTAACTTTAGCTTTAAGGTACTGATATTCTTGCACTCAAATTTGCAACTACTTTACAAAAAAAATAAATAAAAATAAATAATATTTAACAATTTTCCATTGTTATCTTCTTCAGTGAAACAGATTAAATGCAGGGTATGAGCTGGAGAGTAAAGCAAACCTTGAGATTAAAATGCAAAGAAGCTGCTTCAAGGTTTGAAATTGGATCTAAACTACCTGCAAAAAAGAAATTTTGATGTTAAAATCAGTTAAAATTAGCCAAACTGAACAAATTAGCATACTTTTCCAATCAGCGAAAAGCTGAAATGCGTCTGTGTTCCTAACTTTAGCATGAAATTGACAAAATTAAAGCAAAATGCAAACATAAGCTATGAAATCCGTTATCAAAAAATTGGTTCGAAATAACAAAGCTGTGAGAATTTAAGAACAAACAGGTTAGGGCACTGTTTAGTTTTCATCAGATGGAATGAACACAATCGAACAGACCTAATTGCAGCAATTTGCAATGAACACGGTAAAAACCCTAAGAATTACAAATTAGTTACAAAATAGCTCGTATTCTAACAAATTAACCTTCAAATGAGCTAAACCCGCGGTTTAAACCCGAATTCCAGCCTAAAATCGGGCAAAAGGTAACACAAAATCCCATTTTTAATGCGAAAACTTGATTGATGGAATCAAATAATCCCAAATTGAAAGAAGGAAATACCTAAAACTGAAGCTTGAAAATTGAAATTGAAGAGAGAATTAAAGTAATTTTTGAAATTTGAAAGGAGCGTGAAGATGGCTAAAAAGAGAGGGGAAGATGGATGGTAGGTGATGCACCTCATTCACTGCTAGCTGTCTCTTAACACCACCACCCTCGTGATGTTGAAGCTTTCTCTCTCATAACTTCATGGCCCCACATCATACCCCACTCTCTCTCTCTCTCTAACGTATTTTTCCAGATTTTAAACTTTTTTTAAATTAAAAATAGTAAAACTACATGACCAGTAAATTTCATTTATAACAAGGTTATTAAGGGTTTAAAGGTATATCAGGGTCCAACATAAGTAATACATATATAGAGTTAAGGTCATTTTTATGGATAAAAATAGAGGAAAGTTAGACATCTTAAATTATGAATCATGATGTAACTTATACTTTGCTTTTATGTTGTATCTAAGATTTCAAATGACTTTTAAAAAAAATCTAATAAATGTAATAGAAAATGACCATGAATACTAATGTACGTATCTTAGTTCGACTGAAGCTATGGTCGAGGTATTTAACAATGTTGATTTATTGTAGTTGGTGGTTAGAGTATCCGCAATAGTCTTTATGACATACGTAGGACGCCGAGAGCAAAACAAGGTGAGGTGGACCTAATGAGGCGGTGAGCGTTTGAAAAAATAGTGTAAAATTGGTAATTAATTAACAAAATTGGAAATAACCAAAACAAAAAAAAGACGGACCATAAGAATGAGTAGGGTGCAAAGCGATTGAAATACCGCCACAGACCTCCAGTAACACAACGGGGAGGATGATTTTCTTACCGCCCCAAATACTACATCCTTCGGCCTAAGGAGGACCGTGAAAACCAATAATGACCTAATTTTAAAAACTTAAACTATGATTATCAAATAAAGATTTCTAGTTCTTTCACTGTATCTAGATAATAAAAAATAATAATAATAATAATAATAATAATAATAATAATAATAAAAAAGAAACCGTCCAGCTAGAGACCAACACAAAAATACTAACACTACAACATACATAATCAAAATAGCAACACTTAACTAGTGTTAAGAGACTCACAAACCTCAACTTTTTTCACTACCAATAAACAAATTTATACATAAGAGTACAGCTAAATCTGATGTACAAATTCTAATGGTTAAAAGTACAACGTACCTTTCGTATAATTTGTGAGATTCCAGAAGATAAATAAATGTATGTGGTGTTGTAGGGTGGTTTTATACGCAATTGAAGGCGCGTGCAAAGGTTAAAGTTTTAACCGCCGTATTTACTCATTTAGGAAGCAAGTACGGAAGCTGCACTTCCTCACCGGCTTAATGAGCGCGTGTATTGTACGAGCGAATGAAATAACGTGGAATCGTGGGTAAAACGTCATCAGTTGATTCTGATTGGATGAGACAACAAAGTGTGAGTTGTTTATCATTTAGTTCTTTGGGATAAGAAGATGGAAGCAAGTAATTTTCAAAACCCATCCAAGCCGTTTAAAATAAAAGTACGTTTCAAAACCGTGTTGAAAGATATTTTTCGTATTTAATATTGTATTTTTGTATAAATTTAACTTCTATGTTAAGTTTTGAAAAAAATAGATAAAAATATAAATGTTTAAAAAACTGGTATTTTAATCATACCGTATGTCCGTATTGATAAAAATATGGTTCAACCGGTTGAACCGGGTTGTACCGAACGGTTCAACCGGCCTTACTAGTTAACCATATTATTTCATAAAATACATTTTCAACTTATAAATATTTCAAAAGTCAGTAGTTCCATAAAAAAAAAGAATCCAAAATTTAATCCATAATCAAAATATAACACAAAAACCACGTTAAAAGTACTAAAATTCCCAACAAAGATTAATAAAAAATGTATGATATGTTTATGACACTGGAATGTTGAATGTTTCAAACTCACGGTCATCATTGACGAACCATGTGATTGTCGAAGGTAGGGTTTTTTGAATATATGATCGTCGAATATAATTCTGATCGAGTGATCGTCGAATGTGGTATTTAAAATTAGCAGACTCATTTTTTTTACCCTAGGAACGTAACCGGTTTGCCGGTATGAACCGGAAAACGGGTGAAACCGGCTGGTTCAAGTTCTCTAAAACCACCCAGTAAAACCGCCATCTATCGTACTGGCTTATATGAAAAACGCGGTTCAACCGCCCGGTTTAAACCTGTTTTTTAAACATTGAAAAATATAAACAACTTTTAGCTTGTTTCAATTAAGTTATTAATACTTTTTTTGGTACGGTAAGTCATACTAACTTTTGTTTATTTAAGTCACTCTAATTTGATGAGAGTATTCTAATCCTGTACATTTTAACTACAAAATTATAATTATTAGGAAAAATTTTATTCATATAAATAACCACCATTATTTTAAAAAATGAAAAAATATTAAAATTACAAATAAAATCTTGTGTTGTAGAATGTGACATTTAAGCGTTTAAAGTTTGCATGATCAAAGTACACCATATGGTCGATTCCCATCGAACATATATTGTAGGCTTAAGGCATTTGGAAATGGTGAATACAAGAGTATGAGCATATGTGAATGAAAACAAGGTTTCTACCACAATGATTTTTCATATATTGCTTGAAGATATCTTGATGCAGGTGGTCAGTATACTAAGAAGCAAACTAGAGCCTTGAAGATGATACACGATATAACTATGGATGAGCTCAGAAGTAAGTTGATTAGTGTACGAGCAAAGATTAGAAGCTTTTGTTCAAATTTTAAAGATATGATACTTGTGAGGAAGTTGTTGAACATGGTATCAATTTTATTTTTTCTAATATTATAGCTTCTATGTAGCAATATTTAAATGTTTAGAAAGGTTGCTGGTATGATAAAAGCATTTAAATCGCGTCAAGAGTTTTAATTCACTCGAAGATCATGATCAATACAAGCTTTTTTATGGCTAGTGCAAGTAGCCAAAAGGTTGAAGAATCATAAACTTGGCACTTTCTCATTTTGAACCGATGACCTCTTTCTAACGTGTACTTTCTCCCCATCACGGGACCAGAGCATATAATGTAATATAGGCAATACATAAACCTGAGACCTCCCAAAGGGAGAGCCCAAGTCAACACCTTCTCTTAACCACTTGAGTTAAAAATCATTGGTTCTTATGATATAGTTAGACTAAAAAGAATAAAAACTTTTAAAAGTATGCGAAGCCCATCACAAAGTGTCATGTGTCCAAGAAATAAAAGGGTAAAGACTTAAAAAAAAAAGATATATGCACATGTAACTTACATCCTAAGAAACTTGCACATTCAAATCACATGCAAGTTCCTCATATTTTTTAAACACTCATAGCTTTTTATACGTATTTTTTTAGAAAAAAACTACACCATAAAATCAATCTTTTTTTTTTTATCTTTATATGTGAATAGTATTGCTATACTTAAAAAACTTTGGTATGAACTGTGTGTTCTTGAAACTGAGCGTTTTTATGGTGTTTTTGAACCCTATACAAAATAGTAAACACTTAAGTTTGTACATGACGTTTTATATGTGGGCAATTTTACTCATGGTGTTTTTATTTGAACTATCTTACATATGGCATATTTTATGTGGGCAATTTTATTTATGGCGTCTTTTATGTACGCAAAAACAAGAAAAAAGACATAAGACGCATGGTTTCATTCAATTCCTGGTTTGTCGTTTTTTATTTATTTTTTATCATATAGCAATAATCTACTCGTTAGAAATATCAAAAATTGAACTTTACAGTGTGATTAAAAAAAATAATCTCGTATAAACTTATGAAGATATTAAAAAAAAGATGAATATGCATTTGACTTGCATTTACAAGTTTTGGTTGGATCTTTGCCTCCTAGTGGTTTCAAAATTACAGTTATTTACGAAAATGTCACATTGTGAATCTTATTCACAAAACACCACGATATAATGGTAGATGATTATTCCTGGAGTGTTTGGTTCAGGGGTTAGTTTGTGGTGGCCGGAATCTCGTCGAATATCTCTGACAGTATGGAATATTGACAAGGAACACCGTCAGGGTGGAGTAGTAAAAAAGGTAATTTTGGTACAATGATTTTTAAAAACTTTATATTTATTTTGTGGGTCTTGAGGCTTTATTTAATTCAGTTTTCTTTGTAAATTAAGAGTATTTATGGTTATTTTGTGAAAAGTTAACTAACATCTAATCCAAATACTATCTATTTACATTTGTGAAAACTATCACCTGAACGTGAAATTTTTTAACATTAAGGACTAAATTTGTTATGTCTATTTCTATGTAAACTTAATTTTCTTTATAAATGAGTGGACACTTTGGCACTCTCAAGATTTTGGTTAAATGTCCATGATGCTGCAATTTGATTTAGAAAGAATAGTCTGACATGCAATGACGTCGTCAAACAATAAATAATGATATGTTATTTTCCCACTTTGATTGCTTTACAAGATACCAATAAATTAAATTGATATGGGTTAGTGATATTTCAACTAAAAAATAAAAATAAAAAAATAAAAAATATTGAAACATACCTAATAAAATTGACTAAGCAACAAAAAATTAGCTTTGACTTAATGAGTATTGACCACCCCGGATAAATATTCTAGCATTTTACTTATAGATCAAAAATAGAAAAAAGTTTTAGTTGCTTTGTGTAATGATACTTTTTTATTTATTTCATATACATATACTTTTGCTAGCTACTTGATACTCTTCTTTTCGTATGGTTTATATATTGTTGCTTTTCAAAAGAATAAATAAATATTGGCCTCCATTGCAATACTCTCCTTGTCTCCTTCCACTACCTCTTCATTCTAAGTCACTCTTTATGCGCATCTTGTGATCTAAGAATTATTTTTAACTCAATGGTAAAGGGAGAGCACGGTAACCGAAAGGTCATGGGTTCAAATCTTGTTTTGAGCAGTTTTCAAAGACATGGCAATGCCGCTCGTCCCGGGCTACTATACAGCTTCGTGTCCGAGCCAAAAGAGTTTTACGTGGCAATGTTAAAGGTTCATGCCAAGTTTTTTCCTAGAACAGTTAGTTGACGAGTTTCGACTCCGATCAACTTGGCCCGTAAAGAGGTTTGTGGTGAGTCTCCTCTGCGATCGCAGCATGGGGGAGCCCCAATGCCGACGAATAACACCTCTGAGTGTTAGAGGCGGAGTTTTGATCTCGATCCTTGCAGTTTTTAGTGCAACGGTCGTAGGCTTTCATTGCCGTTTACTAACCAACCTATTGTTGCATTTATTGCTAACAATGTTGTCATTTAACAATCAACCTGCGGTTAAATATTAGTGATAAATTTTTTTATTTCAGTTAATTTTTATCATTAAATTTACTTTATAATTCTTAAATCTTTATATGTAAGGGAAAAGTTCATACGAAAACCACTTCCTCGTACGAGAAATAAAAACCACAACTTAATGTACTTAAATCTCATTTCTTCATACGTTATTATTTCTTAAAATAAATTGCACCATTTAATCACAAATTTTCTCATCTTTTACATGAGTATAATGAAACCATATTAAAAAGGAAACAAAAACTGCGTCATAAAATTTTAACATACTACATATATACAATATGATGATATTTTACAAATTATACTTCTTTAACCATATCACAAATTGTTCTTCGAATCCAAAGTCTCTCTTAGATTGACAATAATTTTTTTTGTACAATTTTGACAATCTAAGTTGTTCACATATTGTTATTTGAATTAGAATTCTTTGTTTTATGCAATTTGTGAATATATAGCACAGATAAAGATAGAAACTTAAAGATTAACATGCATATATTTACCATAGAGACCTTGGAATATTCTTCTAGAGTTTTGGAAGTTTCATCTTCAACAGTAAGAAACAAAACCTACATAAGGTTAAGTAGGAATATATATGGGCTAACCTGCATCAAATATCACATATGTTAAATAGGAACTTTTATAAACATGATAGTTATTCTTTTCGACACTTGAACGATACAAAAAGCTGCTTACTTTAACACCTTACAAATTCCTTACAAAAACAACATGTAACTTTTTATTCTTATGATGAATTCGTTTGACTTGATTGAACAATTTGGGGTAATCTAGCCCGGTCCACGCTTAATTAAAACATGTATTTAAGATGAAGAAATCACAACTGAATAATTCATTTGTAGCACGAATCATAGCAAATATAGCAAATCCAGTTAAGAAATCACCATTAAATTTAAAACCCATTTTACAACTTTAGAAGGTATTTTTAGCAGTAAGAACACCATGTTAGAATGCTTACATCTTTTAAAAAATCTCAACATAAAAAATACCATTATAAAAAAAGACAATTGACCAAGAAAGTCAACATATATGACATTGGTTGTAAACTACAATCCAAATATAGTAACTCTATATTTAAAGTGAACATATATGACAATGACATTAACTAAGAAAGAAGTAAACATATATGATAATATAATTTTTAAAACAAAGAGTCAACCACTATTAAAGAACCTTCAAATGTATATTATTCTACATAATTAAGTTAAAGAAATATATATAGAAAACGACATGCTGCACCGTGTATGGAATTGAAAGTATAACAGATTTAAAATGTTTTCATGGATGAAAGTTTAATAACGGTTTTGATTTGATATGTGATTTAAAAACTTATAATATTGTAATGTAAATATGTAACTAAAATTAACATATTTTTGATAAACTTTTACAAAATGAGCTATACAAATATGAGAAGGTAAATATAATTCAAAACTAAAATACTTATTAAACAATAATAAGAATTAATTATAAAAATAAATGATAAGTAATCAATATATTTCTAGTTGGAATTTCGAAATTTTAATTTGAGTAACTTTGTGAGAAGGAGTTGTGGATACGGTAACACACCTAATCATTTGTCGTATTTAAAAACTATTATTTAACTTTTCATAATCAAAATTATAACAAAATTATAGAATTAATATGCTAGTGACAAGTGTTAGTTTGGGGTTAGTACGTGTTGCTAGAAAAGAGACATGCATCATTTGAGATACTCTTTTATTAGTATATTATGTTTAATTAGCCAATTATTATTATTTGACTTAGAGTTTTTAGTGTTAACTTCATGATGAATCAATATTTTAGTCAATTTAAAGTAGTGAAATTCTCGTATATATGAGTAAATAATGATGAATCACATATAAAGTTAAAACTTATTTGGGATTGAGAAATTCAATAAACTACGTTTAAATATATAATAACTAATTTATCTCTTCTCTACTTTTTCAACAATATATTTTTTTACCTTTTCAACCATATACAATTTTCTTTTGCTGCTAAAAAAATATATGTATAATTTTCTATTATTAAGGCTATCTTCGCCACCAAATTTAAACCATTAAATAGAATCATCAATGTTATACTCCGGGTACTTTTTAAAATTGTTTGAAGATGAAGACCATATACATTTAAGGGTGAGCCAGTGGAGTTTTTTCACAAAGTGAGTTTCCTTCTGGATTGGTGGAGTGATGTAGTCACGCTTTCAGCTATTCGTTAAGTGTAATAGTAATATGTTCATCATGATGACCGCTCTATTCTCGGTTAAAAAAATAAAAATTAGAGCTATCAATGAACCGAAGTTTTTTCTTATGTTTCTTTGATAAAAGTCTTTTGTAGTTTTGTAACTTTGTTTGGTAATGCGTAGGGAAAAGTAACCGTTATGCAGCTTTCTTTTTAACAAACTTGGAATGTACTCTAGGAACAATGGCTTCCTTCTGAAAGACTTCACCTATCTTGAAAAGTAATTTAATAATAATAATACACATATATATAGACCAGAGAGTGACACTTGAGTAGCACCAAAATTTGTTCGATTGTTAAAGAGGTAGGCATGGTGCACTTAGGAAGGACATGATCAAGGGCGAAGCTACATGGGGGCCTGGGGTAGCCCGGGCAACCCCAGTTTTTTTCGCGCGTAGTGTAAATTTCGC
>WOUH02000045.1:2223674-2246832 GCA_009936405.2 Stevia rebaudiana | reverse complement strand
GCCCCTCCACTGACGAAACTTACAAAGAAGGATGTAAAGTTTATCTGGAGTGAGGAACAACAAAAGGCATTTGAGGAATTAAAGAAAAGGCTAACACAAGCTCCAGTGTTAACCTTACTAGATGGAATGGGTGATTTAGTGGTATATTCGGATGCCTCATATCTTGGATTGGGTTGTGTATTGTGTTGGGTTTTAACAAGTTTATCAAATCCATTTTAACCATTTAAAATGTACAAATGCAACGGATAATTAGTATTTTGAAAATAAATAATAATATTTGTTTGGGTTTGATAAGAGTATCCGTAGTGGGAAACATTTCCGGTGTGGAAGGGGAGTCGAAGCCCCTAAACACCGAAACAGCTTGGTGCGTGGTGGGTGTGGGCAGCAACGGCGTTGCTTTCTCCACGGGCGTGGAGAAGAGAGAAAGAGCCGTTGGGGGTGTGGGGCCCACGGCTTTTGACCGGAATATTGAAGCTTCTGCCGTTTCCGGCAAGAACGACCGACAGAGATGAAGAAGACGAAGTGTGGGACCCACGGCCCTATTTTCTTTTTAACCCCTCAAAGATATTTTCTTTTTAACCCCCTCAATTTTCAAAAAAAGATATTTGCTGCAAGAGTTTTTATAAAAACTTATTTAATGGCCATATTTTTTATAATTTAGTTGTTGCAAGAGTTTTTATAAAAACTTATTAAAAGAATTAAAAAAAATTAATCATTAAAATAATCAATACATTTTCTCTCTCCACCACTTACCAGTACACCCATTTTCCATCAATCATTCTCTCTCATGCGTGGCACTGACATGTTATAACCCACACCTTCTCTACGCCCTTACCACTACGCATGGTCTAAGAACACGAAATCTTGATGCATTAGCCTAACATTAGGCTTGATAACCAAATAAGAACACATGCAAAACATCAATGATACTATCAAACCAAGTATCTCGTAATCAAAACCCAATCAAATTGTGTTAAGAAAAAAATGACATTGACAATATTAAAAAAATTAAAACTAATGCATAAGACATTAATAATCAAAAAAACGTTTAGAATTACTTTGTTTACTAATGATGAAATCCGATTGAATACACTTAGTAAATAAACCCTACACCTGACTAACAACATAATAACAAATAATTTCTTGTTTTGAATAGAGAAAATAGGTATGTTACTAAAAATACACAAGCCAAAACAGCAAAGAAACACGCAAACAAATTAAGTTTACATATTTGGATATGCAAGACATCGATAATCTAAAAAATTATTATTCAAAATCTTAATATTAAACAAACTAAATGAGTTAGCCGGATAAATAATTCAACAAACGAATTCTTGAACATTCACAAGCATGCATCAAGTAAACGAACTTCCAATCCAGTACACAAAATCAATTGCAATAACTCATCACACAAAGGCATAGTGAACTAAACTTTTAACCAGAAAACAAATAAGTTTTAAATAAAAAAGCGAAGGACCCCCAAATTAAATATGAACACCTGTGATAATATGATCATAAACGAAAGTGAAACAATCTCGATCTGATACTGGTACCGCTACTTGATGCAAGTTACAAGCCCGAATGATCACTCATAGTACAAGCAGAAGATGCAAAACCCGGAGTTGGAATAAAAAACATGCGCTTCAACCCAAGTTGTCGATGAAAGTTTCAGTCAATGTATTACCATTTATAATCTTTGTTGTCCCTATAATAATATCGTATGCCATCCCTTCCTGCAAGTAACAAATACTTTAATATTAATGTATCTATCCTCTCTAATAAAAGAGTAACATTCTGTCACGTGTCACCTCTAGTTAAATCATATGACACGTGGTAATTGATTGTTGGACAATATTTTAAACAATTTCATAATCTTTTGAACTTTTAATAAATTCTATTTAATAAGTGCACAATTATGAAACATAAAATTTAATTTATTTTCAAACTTTCCTTTTAAAAAACTTGATTTCAAATATTCTAATATCATAATCTAAGAGATCACAATAAATACATTACACGGGTCAATATACTATTTATTTTTTTAAACTTTATTTCTAAACACCCCTAGATTATATTTTTTTTATAAATGTTACAGAAATTACTTTTTTTATATCTATTTATTTTACATATGATTAATTGTAATACACGTCCGTGTATTACATGGGTCAATATGCTAGTATTTCTAATAAATAAGTAACTCATGTTGTCAAGTGTCACCATTCGAGCTCCCAAGATTCTTTTTCCTGATTCTTTTCATTTTCAGTTAATATTATTTTATTACTTAAAACTAAAAAATATTGTTTATAATTTCTAAATCTTTATTAATCATTATTTAATATTTCCTTGATTCAATCTATGTAATACATAGGGCTATTCACAATAATGGTGGCTCGAGCTTAGGGTTTGGCTCATCTCATGGATTCGCTAGATTAAATTAAATGATATATATATATATATATATTTTTATATATATTTATACATAGCTACTTATTATTATGTTATTATTTACTTTTTATTTGTTAATTTTTTGGTGAAAAAAATTAATCATGAAGAAATAAGAATCAGATTCAAAAAAATACAAGCTAGCTCTAGTTTAAAAAAAATATTAAATTTTAAAATATATATTTTATAATTTTGAGCTAACACGTCAAGCCACGAGCTAGTTCAAGTTTTGTACGAGCCAAGCTTGATTTCACTTTTCCAGCTCATGTAAAAAACGAGCGGAGCTAAGCCAAGCCGTTTAACTTCAATCTCGAGCCCGTTTTGACCCATCTAACAAGTTTCTCTCAACTAATCTTCTAAGTTGACCCGTTCAAGATAAATACAACCTAAATTGACCCGTTTATAAAAAAAGGGTTAAAATTAATATAAATAAATGACCTGAGAACTGAGAAAGCGAAGAGCCGAAATCTCTGCAAATGTTACCCCTCCAACAAAAACAACTAGAACAAGAGACCGCCTCCCATCTTGAGGTCTAAACATTATTTAAACAAAAAACATATTTAAGTCAACAAAAAAAATAATATTAATTAATATCATGTAACATGTTTCATGATCAAGGATGAGGTGTTACAAAAAACGTACTTGTCCATGTGTAAACCCCCTGGTAGTATATCATATGATGGACTGTTTGCAAATGCACTCTGTAGCAATTATTATAATTTATTAAGAATAAAATATATTTCTAAAATTATCATGAAAATGAAAAGATAAATAAGCATAAAAATTACTAACCCTCTTTGACTCTGTATGAGTGCCAGGCAACAGCTTCAATATTTCTTCAAGGGGACGCCTGAAGGACCACGTAATACATGTACATATATATATTTGTTGCAATATTTAAATTAAAAACAATAATAAAAAAAACTAATAGAAAAATGTAAGCTCACCATCCGGATCGAATTGCATGCTGAATCAAGCGGATACTCAAAGGAGCATATCCAGAAAAAACATATGAAACATCTTTGGGACTGACACCGAAAAGGGGGAAAAATGTTAGAAGCCAATAAGGTTTTTAACCAAAATGGGTTCCGATTGAACCGGATCCTTTAAAAAAAATAAGTACCAATAACTAAATCACAAAAAAATAGAATCAATATTTACTTCGAATATTTATAAATATATATTACTTGGCTGTATCAGTATCCTCAACCACCAGTTGAAGAGCGCGCTTGATAGTTAACCAATTGCTTTTTCCTTCCTGCACATAATTAAGCTTATATACTTTCTTCAAAGTTTGTTTTTTTTTTTAATTATTAAGGGACCAAATAAGGATATAAAAACCTGCTTCCTGAGCAACCCAGCTTTTTCCAAATTGTTAAGAGTAGATATGTGTTCAAATCCATAGCTGTGAAGAATCTCTCTCCTGAATGAAGATAACAAAAAGTAAAAAATATAATAAATTAATTCATTAATGGGAAAATTGCATATATCCCCTTATAAACTTAATTATTTGCGTAATTACCCAACCCAAATTTTTATTGCATAGTTTCCCATCCAAAACATTATTAAATGCATATCAACCCTTTTTAAGATATTTTAATAAATTACTTTAATATAATGGCTATTCTGCCCTTACTTTTACTTTTTTTTTCTTTTAAGTTTTCTAATTTTTCACATTTACTAATTCTTAACAAGTTTTTGTATGTTATTTTGCATTCTTTTTTATTTTTTCAATTTTCTTTTTAAAAAAAATGAAAAACAAAATAAGCTTTGGATGGGGATATATGCAATAAACATTTTGGCAATAAACATTAAGCTTTGGATGGGGATATATGCAATAAACATTTTGGCCTACGTTAATACGCAACTGACCAAGTTTATTGGGGGATATATGCAAATGCCCATTAATTAATTATGTCATAACACATGGAAAGTGAAAAATAATGCATATAATTTGTGTTATTTTGACCTTAGATAGTCAAAGTGTCTTTTTGGTAAACCAGCATTGGTTACTGAAAGTAAGATAAGAAGCCGTAGAACACTAACAAGTGACTCCTGTTTATGAATCATCTCTTCAATGTGCTCAAAGCATCTGTAAACATAATATGATATAAATTAAAATTAAAAATATATTTTTTATATTATTGTATTAGATGTATTTAAGCTTACATATCATAGCTTTCAGCCTCCACAATAGTGTGTTCAATGTCAAGTCGCCCAAGAAATGAAGGTTTGGAAGTAAGTGTGGATAAATGTTGAGCAAGATTTATGTGCCTCTAAAATTAAAATAAAATAAAGATTTAATTACATAAATGGTACCTGTGATTTGCGCAAAAGTAACATGTTTGGGTACTAAGGGTTTGAAGTAACAGATTTGAGTTTTATGCTTTCAGTTTTGTAACAAGTTTGGTATTAAGACTAACTTCTGTTAACTATTCCGTTAAACAATGATGAAATGACCAAAATACCCTTTGACTTTGACAATTCAAAAATTCAACCCGTACTTTGATCATTTCACTCTAATTTAACATAAGTTGGCCTTAATGACCAAATTGTAACAAAACTGAAAGCGAAAAACCAAAACCTGTTATTTTCCGCAAGGCACAGGGACCATTTGTGTAAATAACTACACAATAACTTGAATTAACTTAATAATTATAAAATTGTGAGAAATGAGTAATAAAATGCATACAGTCATTTCGGGCAATGAGTTGAGCTTTTTGACAAAGTCTTTCAATTCAGAGACTGTCTGATTCTGAGATCACACACAATTTAGTCAGCTAAGTTAGACGAGAATTTAATATTATTTTTATAATTTATTTAAAAATAATATTTGCTTACAGTAGTTGTCATTTCTGTGTAATCCTGTTTCATGGATGTTGCTTTTTGGCGTAGAACCTGCAATCATACTGCAGATGACAACTAAGAGAAGATCTCTAATCCAGATATTATTAAAGTACCAAATAATATTCCATGTTAAAAAGTTTAAAATTTATGAAATGAAATATAAAAATGGTTATTATAAATCAACCTGGACAACAACTTCGAAGTTGAGATCACGGGTCTCCCTGAACAGCTTGTCACTAAAATAAAAAATAATAAAATAAAATGTAAACATTGAACAAATATGTACAAGTTATTAGTAATATATGAATAAAATAATTCATACGTTGAATTAAGAGGAACTTTCATTTTTTTACCATCTTGTTGGTTAGCACCCATGATTGATGCGTCTACTTCAACAGCACCATTATTGATGTGTAAAAACTGCATAAATACAGATCGCTTTTATATTTTATAAGATACATTCTATTTTTTAGTAGTTTGTCTTGTATACGAGGGCAAAACTGGAAGAAAAATATAATATGGTTTTAGTTATAAGTCACTATAGTTTTTTCATCGTATGATTAAATCCTTTACGTTCTTAAATTTACCAGAAAGGTCCATTCATGTTCAACTACAGTTGCATGCTTACATGATAAATGCTGTGAACAAAAATTCAGAAAAATAGAACCTAAACGACGCCTTTTTTTTTCCAAAATCCTTTGACTTGTTAAAATCCCACAGATAAACTAAGAACTTATCTGCTAAAAAATGAAAGCGCATAAATTTATCAGAATTTTCACTCAAAAAATCGTATCCACATATGTTATTTTAACCATAAAAAACTAAGGTAAAGAGAACCTTTATTATTAATTATAACAAGTCAAAGGATTTAATTAGACAACAAAAGTTTAGGGATTTACCTTCACAAAAATGAATGCAAATAGGCTATTATAAATTTGCCTAATACACAAACTAAAATTTAGGTAGTCTTTTTTTCCCCAAAAATAATAATAATAATAATAATAATAATAATAATAATAATAATAATAATAATAATAATAATAATAATAATAGGCATAAAGCAGTTTGGGCTCAAATATTATTACGGGTCATGAAATGTGACGGGTCGTTTTGTCACATTTATTAAATTTCATATATAATTTTATATAATTTCAGCCTTTAGTTCAGTTAGGACTACATGATATTGTTTTTACCTCATCTAGAAGCCCTTCATATGTCAATTGAGTACACATAGGAGTAACCATATCCAACTGCAATGCAACCAAAAAAAAAACACAACTGTAAAAAATAATTTAATAAATTATTAGCTGTAATTAATTAGTTGAAAATCCTAATCCCAAAATTGAGATCAGGTACCTCTCTGTCAAGAATGATCAGGGTATTTATCTCAGGGACACCCATCTGTATTTCAAAACTAAAAGTAAGAATAGTTTTTTTATTTTACAAATATAATATCAATATTAAATAATTACTACAAAAACAGAAAATAAATTAAAATAAAAAACTCTCATTACATCAGTTGAATTGACAGGTTCTTCGGCTTGCATGCGGTTAAGCATGTCAGCAACACGTACAGATGCTTTCCCTTTCGCCCTAACATTTGGTATCAGACCGAAAGAGAACTACAAGATACATAATCTCAATAACTAAATAATATTAATATAAAAAAGAAAACAATCAAGAAAATAAATAAACTAAACCTCAAGCTTGTGGATGGCTTTGGCAATATGCCAAAGCGATGTGGTATCACCATCTGTAACGCATTCCTGTTTAAATAAAAATAATCAACACAACTTAACATATATGGAGACACCAAAATTAAAAGGAATTACTAATAAAAGTTAAATGACTTCACAGTGACAAAAACAAAAACAAAAAAAATTAAGTGACTTTAGTGGAAAACTCGGAAACTTTGTTACTATTATGTGAAATTCTCCCCAATTTAAACTAAATTTCTTTAAACATTTAATAATAATTTTCCCTAAAGTGTTCTCATGGTCACCCAAAAAAGTACATAATATAAAGATACATACTTTATAAGATAAATCGAGTTCAAACGATAATATATCTTCATCCAGTGGAACCGCATACAACGGAAACTCCCCAATAGTTAATAAATTATGAACTTTTTCATCCTCGAGAAGCTGAAAAGTGAATAATAATTATAAATTATCTAATTGAACGGTCATATTTGACGTTTAAAGTACAGAAATATATTCAGATGCTAAAATAACTTACTTTTTCACAGGCAACAGCACGACGAGGAACAAAATAAAGAAAATACTCTCTTTGAAGCCCTTTTGAAGTGTCATTATGAATATGAGATGAAATAAATTTCATTAATTGAAGCTGAGTTTGTACAAGGTAGACAACTTTTGTACAAGTAGTCTCAATTGGATCAGAATTAAGATGATGTAATTCAGCCCCATGTTCCTGTATTGTTCATAATATGAAATTTTTTAAATTAAATCAACCATTAAAAAACTTTAAACTTGTTTATTCTCAAGCCTAATGAGTATTTTTGTTTTTTGACCATAAAGTAAATAACACAAAGTTGCATTTTATAACAGAAACGATTTGACTTACCTTGAGAAGCGAAGTCTGAACGATTAATGACAGTGAACCACCTAACTTTGGGTCGATTACCAAACACTTTTTCCCTCGAATCTGTAGTATTTTATTAAAATAAAAATTAAAGAAATTGCCATTCAATCTTACATATATGTTAACTTATACTTAATAATGTACAGGTTACACCAAATTTGCATAATAATGAAAGAAATAAGTATAAATTGGATGGTTTGAAGTCAAGCTTACATTCTTTAGGATTGTGATGAGCTCCTTCTGAGACTGATCTCTGTGATTCAAACCAAATAAAAATAATTAAATAAAAATTAGAAAAATATGAAATGAAGAATAACACAATTTTACATAAATTGAAGCTGATGAATAGTTTCATATTAAAACAACTAACCTTATAGAAGTGAGATTGATAGGTCCATTCTGTAAATTGGGAATTTGAGCCATTATTTCCCCTTTTTAAGATCTATGTGTCCCTCCTGTGAGATGATCTATATGGATTTAGGGTTTGTCAAAACAAGCATGTAATTAATAAATTACATCCAACATGAAGCTTCTAATTGCAATTGATTATCTCTATTCATAAGCAACCAGTAATTAAACACTAACACATCTAACATTAGACGTTTCGACTTCAAATCCACCATTCGTAGCAAGTAGCAATCATAAGCTGAACAAATTCTATCTAATTAAGACAAACAGAAGCATTTCTTAAAGAGTGTAAGGAAACAAACAGGATCCTCATTGATAAAAAAATCGAGAAAATACTAACATATCAAGCATCAACAGTCCTTAGAATCAGTCAATCAGAATCAAGATAACAGTGAGCAATTCATATTCCAGGAATCCAAATAAAAGAAGAAAAGTACTAAATATATAGTAAAGTGGATCCAATAAATCCGAGATCATACATTCATGAAGCTGCAAACAATTACAAAGGAATGTGTGACCGATGAACAAATTGGTCAACAGAACATGTTTAATTGAGGGAATCGGTTAACAAAATCCAGATTATAAGAATCAATCAGTTAAACAAATCTGGGTTTTTATAAGTTGCAAGCCCTAACAAGCAGGTAAGAGTTAAACAGTACCAAAAACCTTACTTTGAAAAGCAGAGGATCAACGGTGAGGACGGTCGGCGATGAGGTGATCAGAGGTCGGAGGTTTCTGTTCTGACGACAAGGAGAAGAGACGATGGTGAAAAACAAGAGGGAAGGTAATACTCGTAAAAGTTGGAGGACTTTGCCTAAACTTTTAAAACACAATTCTATTATATTAAACGAAGTAGAAATATATTACCAATAAAATTAAAATTAAAATTAATCGAACCGTAGAACAATACCGAACAAAAAAACTGACAAAAACTGAAACAAAAAAGTTTCGGATTGGCTTCGGGTTTTTCTGTAATTAAAAAAACCGATAAAAATTAACTAATGTTCGTAATTTTTTATAAGTATATTAGTTTCTTCATAAATTTAACGTGTTAATGTATATATATTAGTATATGTATTTGATTATCTAGTTCTGATATATTTTGTAAATATGTTATTGTGTTCACACGTCACCTTTTATCATAAAGTATGTCAAATTTTTTAGAAAGTGTTAGATTTGCAATGTCAAGAAAAAGATTTAAGAACTGTTGATTCATATCGTCCCATAAGTTAATTCATGCATTATCTGTTACTTATCTTATTGTTTTCATTTGTAATCTTTTGTTTACTTAAAAAACGAAACAAACCAAAAACCGATCTATTGTGAAAAAACTAAAACCGTGGATTCGGTTTTGGACATAAAGCGAATCATGCACACCCCTAAATATAAGGTTACTCTATGCCGTAGAGTGTGAAAAACCGGATATCCAAAAATTCACATATCCGAATTTGATCTGATATTCGGATATCCGAAATTTTGGATACAAATTCGGATATTTAAAAAAGTGCCAAATCTTGTTCAATTCATTAGTATGTTACAAATGAACCAAATCTGATTTAAACTGACACGAATAAAATTTGAAAATCTAGAATAGACAATGGATCATAATTCAAGAATTAGTAGAAAATTTAACATAACATACGGAAAATTGGTTAGAACCCTATATGAGGAAGGTTCAAATGAGAACCACTTCATTATGTCAAAACCAAAAAACTACCACTTAAGTGAACTTAAAACATTTTTTATTTCTTCGTAAGTTATTATTTTTTTAAATGGCGTTGGGTGGCAGTAGTGGTGGGTGGTGGCATATGGTGGCAGATGGCGGCGGGTGGTGGAAGTGATGGGTGGTTAAGGGTGGCGGGGTGCCTCTAGGTGACGGGGATGGTGGTGAGTGGTGGTGGGTGACGTTTGTCACACCCCCAAATTTCCACCTCGGTTGGTACCGCAAATGGAGGCGTGACGAGGTCGGTCAGGATCAAAGTCAGTGGTTATGTTGAACGAATCTATATAAATGTTTACAAAATTACGTTTATACATTCAACATGAAAATTTACAATAAGTTTTCATAGTATACAGGAGCATTTACAAAATAATGAGTGCGGAAGCTTAAATTTATCACGTGCTAACAAGAGACGATTTCTTAAAGTACATATATGAGTTCTATTCATTAATCTGTTATCAAGATGCATGTGACTCCTCTTAGCCCTATGTCTTAAACGTGCGTTGTGATAACCTGCGAAAACGTATTAAAAAGTGTCAACACAATAGGTGATGAGTTCACATGTTTGTTTATCAAATATAAGTTTCAAGTTCAAGTTTCAAGTATAAGTTGTAGGACCATGTTCATAACAACCACTAAGAATTATGATAGCTAGCCATGTGTTCAACTTATTTTAGCATATCGCAATCGATGCTAATACACGTTGCCTTCAACAACTGCCCTCACCGAGACAATAACACGTGTGTTAGGACATTATTGCACCTCGCGCAATATCTCATTGCCGAGGTGGAGCATGTCAGACCCAGTAGTACTATTCAAGATTTATGCGATGCTGAAAATTAACGATTCGATATATGTAAAGGACTTTGTTGGTGAAACGCGATACTAAATACACAAGATTTTTAATCAAATTATAACATGTCCAAAAAAGTTCGTTTGAATGTTCTCAGTCCACTAGTAATACAATTAAAAAAGAGAGTGAGGCTGTAAACTCACACATGATAGTGAGTTCAAATGATTCAAGGCCACCTATAAAAGTTACCTTACACCCTAAATTTTAATAAGAATCGTGTCGTTTACACTAGTATCCTAGCTACACATTTTTCTAAAATACTTTTGAATATGCAAAACTTAATGAAAATGCATGAATCGGGTTTCAAATGAAAGCTAACTCGATGAACTACATTTTAGACTCAAGAATCATTTGTTTTGGTTGTGTTATGATTTGGTTACGGTCTGAACAATCAGACCCATTTTATGAAGCAGAAAACGATTTCATATATATTTTGCAAATCGAGTGTTTAGTTTTTCTTATTCAGGGTATCACATCATCCCTTTTTGAAAGAACTTTTGTTATGAGATTTATTTGATGTCACTAATGTTTGAGAATGTTCGAGGGTGGTTTGAGAAAGTTTGGGAGTTTTTCAAGGTCGGAATTTGAGATGATTCAGGTTCGGTTTTGCATTCGGATTTTTGTTCACCCCTAACGATTGAAGATTGCCAACTCACTTGGATTATAGGTGGTGTTATTTTGTTTCACGGGTTCAACTTGGGGTTCTGATAAGAGTTATAATTCATAAAAACCCTATATGAAAGATAAAAACTCAAAAAGAATATAATATTAACGAAAAAGTTTGTAGGACATAATTAAGTTCAAGTCTACTGAAAGAGTCACATCACATTTATATATTGCTCTATGCCCTATAATTTAAAGAAATATATAGATGTTTATATAACTTAACACATCATTTTAATCTTTACAATAGAGTTTAGATTTAAAGATTTATTTCTTATTCTGTATACTTAGAGAATTTTGTATATTTAGAAAATCTGTGTATAATAGTATATTAGTTTTATATGTTTTTGTGAGTGTTTGTAATGGAAGGAGGGGATGGACAATAAAATGTAGTAGTTTTTTAATTCAAATTAAGATGAGGAATGAGATGTGATTTTTTTTGTTAGATTGAACAAATTTTACTCAACCAAGCAGCCAGAATAGCGTTTAGCCTGGCGTATAGGTGGATTGCCACTAAATACCAGTTAGCGAACTATAAGCGCGATTTAGCGAGATTAAAAACTTTTAATGGGTTTTAGCAATGAACAAGGTAGATAAGCGGCTAATTAGTGTTATCCTGTAAATTTCTATAAAATATGCTAACATAAATAGGTAGGTCATCCCTAAACATAAAGATGCTATAAAATAACTAGAATTTCTATAAATTGTTAATTAACCTTATAAAATATGCTATAAATTTTATAACCACTATATGGCTAAACACGAAATAGCAGGCGCTATTTACAGCTATTCACTACGTATCATATAGGTATGTCGTATCTATTTTTGGCTATTCGGTACTAACAATTACAGTTTGGTTCGAGTCCAATAGACCAATACCGATGCTAGAAAAGGTAATGAATCTAAAAGCAAAGCATTTCAAGGGCTTACAGCCACATTGATCAAAGTTTGAGTCAATCCACGTAACTAAAAGAGAACAGTGGGTCCTACTCTTTAAGGTTAAAACTAAAGACACATTTGTGATGTTATTACATGGAGGAAACCAGAGATCCAGAGTGGTCCCTTGCAAGCGATCCCTCGGTCCACCTTTTTAACATCTCGAGAGCAGCCTCGGGCTGGTCCATTGGAACCATATGACCCGCGTCATGAACCTTCAAGAAGCTAAGTGGACCGTAAGTTTTAAGTATTCCTGCTTCTGATCCGGAAACTTCAAAAGGAACTGCAGCAGAAGCATTAAATTGTTCTTTTCCATTCCATTCCATTGCATGAACCCATCTCCAGTTACCTACGACCATAACCGAAACATGTAACAATAATCATGACATATAATGTCGTGTCCTAGGACTGACAATTTTGGAACAAACATGTTAGACACATGATATGATGCATAATTGAACACATTTCATTTCGATTCATAAACATGTTGACATGTTTATGACAATATTAATATCGTGTGTATATAGGTCTTGACCCACAGGACCTGTCTATTAAACATGTTTAAATATTAAACTATTTAAATGATAAAATATATTTAGGTTTATAAAATGTGTTTTCGTTTGAATATGTTGCAAATTATATTATGAAATATCTTTTAGAGACTAAATTTTATTTTATTGCTTATTAATTGTGTCATGGTTGTAGAAATCCCTAGTCGCTAGTTGGGCTGGGCGGTGAGGTGGGGACTAGGAATAAATCCTGATTAATCGGATTAGCATTTTGTATGTAATTTTACAAATTGCATACATATACACAAAAACTACATATAATTATCAAAAATCAAAATAACTATAATTACATATAGTTCAAAGATTTTGACCAATTTTGACGGATTTTAACCAATTTTGACAGATTTTTTTCGGGATTCCTGACCAATTTTTTCCTTGGCCGATTAGC
The DNA here is from genome assembly GCA_009936405.2 of Stevia rebaudiana. NCBI lineage: Eukaryota > Viridiplantae > Streptophyta > Magnoliopsida > Asterales > Asteraceae > Stevia > Stevia rebaudiana. Next base: position 2,233,402 of record WOUH02000045.1, on the reverse strand, counting down.
CAAAATCAAATCGTTCAAAGGCCTATCTTTACCCATTTTTACACCAATGAAATGTGTTAAACAGGTTGGGTAGCGTCGTGTTATTGAACATGTTATATTTAATTGTGTCACATATGTCATATTAGTGTAACCTTGTTATCAGGTCCCCCTTTTGGGTAATTGACACATTTAGTTAAATAAGTCGTGTTCGTGTTGTTACACGTGTCGTGACACGTTTGACCCATTTAGACATATTTTGCCAGCCCTATCGCGTTGTCTAACAAAAGAAAACTAACCAAGCCAGTTACAGATGAGATCATATTCTCCGGCATAAACAAGCAACTTAATTCCATCTTCAAGAAGCTCAGGAATCCCCGCTTCAAGATTCCTCATCCAATCCATAAGCAAAGCTAGATAGACGCTTGTGCTGCAAGAAACAAACTCGATTTCTCCAACACCAAGAGCTTCTCTAACAGATTTCTTGTTAAGAAGGGTTTCCATGTCGGAGAAATCATAGCACAAACTCCCAATACACTCCTTTCTAATGTCATAATACTGAAAACCCATATAAAAAGTGAATTCATTTTTACATATTTGAATAATAAAAAGAAAAATTATATCATTTCCTTACGTTAATATTGCCGGCATGAGCAATAATTGAATTGAATATCCCGTTGCATACCAAGTACGCAGCCATACATGAGATTGTTCCATCAGTGCCTGAAATGGAAGCAAAAAGTTATTGTGTCATCGCATGTCATCACTCATCAGTCACCACCATGTGTGTGTTTGAGAGAGAGTTACAAGATTAAGATTACCACAAAGCTTTATAGCAGCTTCACAAACTGGAACAACTAAGTTGATGCGTTTATATTGGGACTCCTTAATAATCCCCATCTCCAATGCATAATCAGAATAAGCTTTGTACTGAATTGCTGGATCTGTCAGCCCATTTCCAATAGCAAAACCCTACGTAACAACTTATTATTAAGCACACCGACACTTCGTGAACCGTTTGGCGGAAGTTCGTTTGTGTTTGTTCGTTTAACAAACGAACAAACATGAAGACATTTTTTTGTTCGTTTAATTAAAAGACGAACATGAACAGAGGTCTCGTTCATTCATTTGTGTTTGTGAACGTTCTGTAATGTGTTCTTTTACTTTCGTTTGCGTTTATTTGTTTATATTTATATATATTAAATGCGCCATATTTTTAGTATTTTAATTTTTAGTTTATTATCATAACATTTAGAATAAACACTTAAACATTTTAAACTTTTTATCTTGTAAAAAGTTTTGTCATTTGAAACTTAGATCTTTAATACGTTATTTTAATATAAGTTTGATTATGATTATGATTTCTAAATTGTGTTCCGTTTTAGGATAATTATGTTTATAGATTTATATCAAATGCTTATCGTTATATATATTATGTCTACTGTATAAAATTGATTTTTCTTTTTTTAAATAGTATATGTTTGTTTGCGTTCGTGAACGACTTCATTTCCTTACTAAACGAACACGAACAAGAATTTCCGTTCGTTTAACGTTCGTGAACCGTTCGTGAATAAGTTAAATACTTAACAAACAAACACGAAGAAGTGCTCGTTCGTTTTCGTTCGGTTTGTTTTCAGCCCCAACCACACCAACTCGATTAAAAGCTGAAAAATAAAAAAAATAATTAATATGTCTTGAAACAAAAATATAAACCTTTAGGTTTATGTGTATTCCTTCTTTAGCTTTGTTTCCTTTATGAACTCGAGCAGCAACAGCAGGAATGTAATGACCAGCATATGATTCACCAGTTATATAAAAATCATTCTCCACAAGTTTAGGATGCTCTGCAAAGAATGCCTGAAATTAAACACACCAGTAAGAAATAAAAAAATCTGATGATTAACATAAAGAAAATTAAACCAATAGGAGTAAACAACAGACCTGTAAGAAGTCGTATAAGTCATCACTCACACACTGTTCATCATGACAAATGTCTCTTTTATCAGAACTGTAACTAAATCCAGTTCCAGTTGGTTGATCAACATATATTAGATTCGATGCCTGAGTTTGCACAGACAGATTAATCTCGTATAAACTATAGAAACACATGCATATCTTGCTTTAAAAAAAGAATGTGATAATGAAATTAATATCATCCATTTCCTGATAATGATGACAAATGTTTAACCAAGAAAGAGTCACCTTGTCCCAACCGTACTCGTTCCAGACAAGAGTTAAGTTTTCCCCAATTTTGAACGGACCATTTTCATAGAAAAGAGCAAGCTCACTGCTACAACCTGGTCCCCCAGTTAACCAGATAACTACAGGATCATGTTCGTTGTTTCTTGACTCAAAGAAGAAGTAAAACATCCTACACAACCCAAATACAAAGCATCATAAGTGTGTTCAATCGTTCCTAAAGTACCAAAGATGTACAGAAATGTGATTTGATTTGGCTGGTATCAAGTCGGTGAAATTAACAGTAGCATGCATAAATTAGGTTGATAGATAGATAGATAGATAACAAACGTTCATCACAAAAATTCAGCCTAACTATTTATTTCAAAATCATTAACAATTTAAGTATGCTTGTAAAGGAAACTTCACAAATACGATGGAAATCAGCATAAAAACATCTCCGACCATTCCTGGCAAGTTAGACAGAGAGATCAAAAAATAAAAAAGAGTATAATATAGGGATTGTGAGAATATACTGAGCATCATGAGAGTGTTGAATTTGGTAATAACCGGCATGATGACCCAAATCTTCAACGGATACGCCATCAGAATCGACGAAATTGGGGAATTTAAAAGGCTTCTCGACTATCTTGGGACGAACGACAGACGAAGTGTTGCGATCTACGATGTTGACGGGGTGTTTTGGGAACAGATTGAGGTCTCTAATTAGCTTCTTAGCTTGAGTTGACGGTAACTCTGTGTCCGTTGGTCGGAAACTGGTTGCCGGAGAAACAGAGGCCAGAAGAAGAGGAAGGAGGAGAAGGAGACTCGAACCATCCATTTGAGACTTGGGGACGAAGATTCGAGTTTTTGGAAGAGCAGGATCAGAGTACTTAAGAGCACTGTAGGTTGCAAATACGTCGTCGTTTAATCTTATTTGTCACTTCTACCAAAATATTGCTCCACGTGGTTTGATCCTAATCATGCTATTTTATATGTTCAAGAATTAATGATGTGTCAGAACCGGCCAAGCGGTTTTGGTAAATCTATATATGAGTTACGCAAATAAGGATAAAGAAATAAGAGCATCCGGAATGGATTCCATGTATCAATCAATCTTTATTCTCAAATAAAACTAGATTACGCGTAACCACGTGTCCCTGCTGACATATATTCGTTTATCTTCGTTTAACACACTTTGTAAGAGCCAAACGACATTTAGAAACATAAGCGACACCCACGCTTCGAGTTGGTTGCAAACCAATTCAATAAGTACAAACACAAAACATACATATTAAAAATTTCTTCTCAGCACAAGCATTCTCAACTTTCTATGTCTCTGCACCATCATCCATTTCTTTCTTCTAACCATTTTCGGATTCATTACTTGAACCACCCATCTCCTTGTAGATCATTTTCATAATATCTTCATCATCCCACATCTAAGCCATTAACCCCTTGCAAATCTTAGTATGGGCATCATTAAACTCATTGGTCCACTTAAACTCTTCAAAAGTTAAAGTTTTCTTTACCTTATTTTGATTAGTCTCCATTGGAACATGAGCTTTAATTGTAGGGGAATATGAGAAATCCATCTTGTAATGACCAAGTTGTTTGCAGCTGTAACACCATACTTAGAAACCCAACAGTTTTTCCACCAATCCTCTTCTTGTTTGATATTGGAGCATGTGATGGAATTGAGTCACCAAAAGCAACATTTGAAACTGATGAAGTGGAGGAGCTTCCTTTTGAAGTACTAGAGCCTAACTGATTCATGTTTATCTTTTGCTTATCATGACTTTAGTATGTTAATGAGATCAGACAAGGTTGATTATTCTTTCAATTTGTTGCTCTTAATCATCATACGCTAAAGGCTCCATTCTTCTGGTAGAGAGTCAAGCAATTTCTTCACTTGTTGCTTATGAGTGAGATTCACACTAGCCTTGAAATATGGTTGGATAAGCTTTCATCCTTCTTGCATCCAAAAGTACGATACTCCTTTTGAATCATGTTTCTTTTGTTCTCTTCCAGCTGATAGTTTCCTTCATAGTACAAACATAATGCATCATAAAGATATTCTGCAGTCATATACTCTTCAAACTGTGGCACCCCGGGCTTCAACGACGATTACAAACAACTGACACCAACACATTGTCTGAATATAGGTCGCAGAAAATTCCGATTATTTAAAATCGTTTGCCACTTAAAACATAACGTATAATCATGTTTAAGTCATTCATATGTCCCTAATACATGTTACAAAATATTTACAATAAAAAACCGAGTTTAAGTTTATAACTTAACCCAACAAGTTCCATTTACGACACTAGAAACTCCGTTCGATCCATAACGTCCGTGCCCGATCTCGTTCACCTTTATTCCTAGTGTTCACCTGTAAACACCCATTTAAAACACCAATTAGTTCATAAGAACTAAGTAAGACCACATATTTCAAAATCATTTTACCAAATGCATATAATTCATGGATTTATGCAATTCAAACTTTGACTTTTATAAAGTCAAACATGCCACAATTTACTATGGTCAATTAAATCCGAGTTTCTAGCAACCCATTACTTGGCATTCACAAACCCTATGAATTACCATTCCATTGTGTTTATCATTGGACGTACGCACACTTGCATAACATTCCAAAAACATCAACGTTTCCAACAAATACCTTGACTGTGAAAATCAAACTACCACAAGGACTAGTTGGTCATTTCTTACCATTATTTGGTAAACCACAACTAGGCATTAACAATCCATGTGATTAGTCTTTTCTTTTCATACCAATTGGTTGTACACGCATTTATGTATCAATCCAATTCCAATCCGTTCCATAAGTCTACAATCCTTGTAGATCATTTGGCTATTCGCTAATAACCAACATGTTTGTTCACATTCAACAATGAATCATGTTTTGTCTACTCCTTAGTAGATCAATTTGGGTGTTACATTATTGATTATTCGCATATATGTAAATCAATCACCAACTTCAATTCATGATGCTCACAACTATGCAAGTCATCATTTTCAATACATATACAACTAGATCAATTTCATGAACTTAATCTTGAGTCTATTCTCATTATGTCCACAATTTCATATGGATCAAATAAATTCATGGAAACTCAAATTGTGGATGTCTTACCTCGGTTCGAAGATGTTGGAATTTATAAAGAACTGATAAAGTCAAAACCACTGATAAAACTTTCTATCAACTGATTCACACCTCCTAAAAGACTGATTGATCTCAACTACTGATGATACAAAGAACTGACAACAAAACCACTGAAGACACAACAACTGAAGAACAAAAAGAACTGAAGACTGCGTAGAAATAGAAGAACAACTGATGACTTGTATCAGTTGTTCATATAAGGATATCAGTAGTTAGTCATTTGTCAGTTGTTACGTACTGTATTCTCAGTTGTTATTGTAATATGTCATCAGTAGTTAACGGTTAAGGTTGTTGAATATCGCTTTCATGATGTGACATCATGGGTGACGTTCAACACCTTATAAATAGGGGTTGCTCATGTGTGAGCAACTACTGATGAAAAAGATATTTTTGAGAGATCATCAGCTGAGAGGGAGTGATTGTAATCAGTTGTTCTAACCATTCGATTATAATTGAAATCATCTTCATAAATTTTGATTGTTCTTTGTTATTTCTTCATGAATTAGTTTAGTTCAATCGTTTAGATAAATTCTGATCCTAACAGAAGAACGCTATGCTAATTCCTTCCTGGCGCGATGAGTTTTTACACCACTTCTGGATCCTATGATCATGTCACATATTTTCAACCACATATTCGCAATGAGTCTAATTATCATACTTTGACCCATTATCTAGTTTATAACTATTCCAAGTTATCTAACTAACACATATCCATCATAAGTCAAGTAATTCAACAATTAACACGTATTCCACATTTTCCGGTATTTCATCGAAAACCTAACGTGTAGTTTTCATAATTAAGACTAATCACAATCATTTAACTATATACGTAGCCCAATTCACAAAGTTTAGTCCAAAACCAAGACTTAAACCTAAATTCATCAAATTTACTACACATCACACATTTTAAACACAATCAACATACAATCCAACATATAGAACACATTCGCATGGAAACCCATAGATATGACCGGGGTACCAAGAGCCATGGCTCAACATTAGTTAAAGGTATGCTCCCAAAGTCGTCCAGTTAATGAGAAGAAGCGTACGATGGGCACTAAAAGACGACATGCAATGATCCAAGAGGTAAAAAGCGTAGTAGAAGCAGGAATCATACAGGAGATACGATACCAAACATGGGTAGCTAACTCGGTCATGGTGAAGAAGTCCAAAGGATGCATATCTGCTACCAAAAATCGATCTAAAGGTTGATTCGCTAGCACCGTTCAGATATAAGTGTTTTTGGATGCCAACAAAGGGTACCACCAGATCCAGATGGTATCGAAAGATGAAGATAAAAGCGCTTTCCACACAGATATCAACCATTTTTGTTACACTAAAATGCCATTTGGCCTAAAAAATGTCGGGACGGCGTATCAGAGGCCGATGGGCAGAGACTGAAAATGATATTGTCATTTGGAAGTATACGTAGACGATATTGTCATTAAAAGCAAGACTGAAAACGACATGCTGGAAGATATCCAGGAAACATTTGACCGATTAAGAAGTTTTAATCTAAAGCTCAATCCCGGTAAATGTGCTTTTGGAGTGGAAGAGGGAAAATTCTTAGGTGTGATTGTCACTAACGGCAGATCACAAGCAAATGCAGAAAAAGTATCTGCCGTAGCCAACATGAAATCCCCATCCACCCTGAAAGATGTACAAACACTACATGGTCGTTTAGTGGCCATCAATCGATTTCTAGCCCGAAAGGCCGAGTCATCTCTCCCATTTATCATTACTTTGAGAAACTGCATTAACAAAATGGATTTGTTTTGGACCAATGAGGCCGAAGAAGCTTTCCAAAAAATAAAGCAAAACCTCATCCAACTACCAACACTCACGGCACCAAATGCTGGTGAAGTCCTAACCATGTATTTAGCGGCATCTCACCGAGTCGTGAGCACTGTACTACTGGTGGAAAGGGAGTGAAAGCAAATACCTATCTATTACATCAGCCGGGTACTTACGGACTCTGAAACACGATATCCAATCCTTGAGAAGCTAGCACTCGCACTCGTCCACGCATTTTTGAGATTGCGCAAGTATTTCCAAAGCCATACTATTGAAATACTAACCGTTATACAATACAGCAGGCTTTGAGAAAACTAGAACTATCCGGTCGATTAGCCATATGGGCAATCAAACTCAGCGCTTATGGGATCTATTTCAAGGCACGTACAACTATTAAAGGCCAAGTGATAGCATATTTTTTTCACAAAAATCCCCGCGGAAACGGAAAGTGAAATCTCATAGCTTTTCAATGAGCCCCAACCAACCCCGGAAATGCCCTGGATCCTCCATACCGACGACGCATCAAATGAGAAGGGATCTGGGGCATGTCTCATTTTAACAAACCTAGAAGGTGCGGAATTCACTTACGCCATACGTCTACAATTCAAAAGCACAAACAACGAAGAGGAGTACGAAGCGATATTAGCAGGTTTGGAGCTAGCAAAATTGGGGTCTCAACCCTAGCCGTATACGTGGATCCTTTATTGATTGCCAACCACATCAATAGAACGTACGATGCTCACAGCGCAGGCTGTTAAGTTTCCTCTATCGAGATGGTGACTTGCCAACAATTAACAAATCCTCTGCAAGCTTCTTAAATCATTAAGTCCATTTAATGATGACAAAGTTCTAACTCTTTTCTATTTTTCTTTGTTTATTTGCTTTAAACAGATTTTGAGGTAGCTGATTAATTGATAAAGTCAAATCCATATTCAATGTAGACGTATTGACATGCTCAATATGGATGACACATTATTCTCCATGATATTTTGAGATATGCTAATATGCTATGGTGTAACAAGTCTAGCTCAACCTTTGTCTTTAGCAACCCACTTTTTGTTTGTAATTATTCTCCATGATATTTAAAGGCTTCATCCATGAAATAAAAGTACATTCTCGTTAATTATTTGATCTTATTATATAGCTCTCAATCTAACAGAAATAAGCTACCGGATTTGCAATGATCAATATTGTGCCTTATTGGAAAATACAAACAAAGAACACACTGATGCAAATTAGTCTACCATAATTTGTGAAATAACTAAGTTGAAAAACTTATTCAAATAGTGGAAAATGAATTCGAGCTATGTAAATATTAAACTTTAATTATTTTCTTTAACGTATATAAAACGGGTGTTGATAAATAATTGATAGTTAGTTCTTCTTCCATGGTTTGAGGATCGAGAGAATGATAATGATGGCTATGACGAGGAGCAAAGTGATGGCGATCATCATACATTTTCTTGATCTCTTTTGTAAGCTCTTAGCTGTCGTTAGCGCATCTGTACCCATGTGTACGTGATCCACTGCATTTGCGACCTGCATAAACAAAAATCAAATTTCAGAATATATTGTGATCATGTTTTATAAATAATTTATGACTTATGTTTTTAGCTTTCTTTGGAATTTTTCCAAGCGAGTTAACTCACATTGAAACCGCAATAAAGTCATTATATTTATGCTATAAAAATTATAGAAACATAAACTAAGTATACTCTTCACTATCCAAACTTATCACACATTCTCTTAACTTTTCAAGAGTTTTTTTTTTAATTTAATTAATTAGATTAATATTTTGATTTCTTTTATTTTTTTATTTTATCTTAAGTTATAAAATAGATTTAAATTCAAATCATTTAAATTTGTCATTGTCAAATTAATTACTCATCACATATATTTAAAAGGGTAAAGAGCACTTTTTACCTGTAAGGTTTGCAATACTTAACAATTCGGTCCACCGTTAACATAAACGTGTCAAATCTTAGCAGTTTTCGTCGCTAACGTTTTAAGTCATGAAACTTTTCATCTCTAGGGTTTAACAATTTTCGTCCCTAACGTTTCAAGTCTTAACAGTTTTATGTTAAAGGTTTAATGACGAAAACTGATTGCGTATTGGTACTTCAAAAACTAGCATAGCTGTGTTCTGTCTGCAACGCGGCAATGCAGAATTGTAACACCCGGTTTTCAGATAGGTTATGATGTATTTGATATCCATGTACTTATACTCAATGATAATATGAAATAAATTCCTTGGTTATATTCTAAATTGTATTTAGAGTCTTTTGAAGGCAAGACTAGATGCTTATATCAATAAAAGGAAAACCCATGAAACCTCGATAAATGCACCGGGATGATTGGACAAATCCCGAGCCTAGAAATTTTTATCTCACGATTATATTCGTTAGAGAATTTAGAGTCAAATGAGTGTATGCGAAATTTGGGTATGAGCAACGGTTTGAAAGTTACACGCTTAACGAGGAGCGTGTGATAGGTCCAAAATATAAACACCTCATTTGGAAGTGAAACCAATGGGGTTAGATAGAGAATTGAAAATCGTGAACGTAGGCGAAAACCGCGTGCGAAACGGAGTTCAAAC
>WOUH02000045.1:2212942-2223574 GCA_009936405.2 Stevia rebaudiana | reverse complement strand
ATACTCAGATAGCTTTCCAACGATATAAGATACACCTCAATCGGACATACGGTTGATTTTATACAATTTTTACAAAACAGCACAGCAGCTTTTGTTCTTCACAAACAGCTTGCTGAACTTTCTGTTTGGCTACAAAGATCACTGGTTTTGAACAGCTTAAGATCTTTTTCAGCCTTTCATGTAAAAATAAGAATTGTAGGCAGCTCAATAAGCTTTCCAGGCATATAAGCCACATTTTCTAATTATTTTTCTACGATTTTATATGCATTTTACAAGAACAGGACAGCAAACATTTTACTTCCAATCAGCATCATAATTTTATTTTGTTTAGGCATTTTTACAAGCACTTGGTGTGCATAACACCTCTAATTTCGTGAGAAAGCATCTAGCATCATAGAATTGACCATCATTCATCATAACAACAATTTAACACTAATTCCAAGTGTTTAGATACTATTTTATGCATAGACACATGACTATCTAGCATCTAACATCAACAATTTATCAATGCATTCAAGATCCAAGAACTTCAAAAACCTAGAATTTATCTCATGAGAATTTTGCACAATCTAACACTTACCTAGTGTTTAGAATGAAGATTAGAGGATAATTCCACCTTAGATTCGGATTTGGCACTTGGATTTGTGAATTATTGAGGCTAATTTGAAGATTTGAGAAGAAACCCTTCTCTTCTCCTGATGAACTCGTCGACCACCATGCACCCCAAATCCAAATTCTGGATTTTGACCATGTTGACCCATATTTACCCATATAACCCTCCAACTTGAGTTTTAGGTAATACCAACTTTAGCCCCTAGACTTCTAACTAAACACATTCATTTAAACAAACTAACTTAACTCCACTAGTTATTAGTTAGTTACTTATTTATAACTAGTTTATAAACATAAATTGTTTTAAACTTTTAATTTCACATAGCACATGTTAAGCACACGATTTAATAAAAATGAGTCGTTACAAAGAATCAAACAATATCACAATAATGACAACCGAAGAACTCATGTGAATACTCCAATCTCATGAACTCCGGTTGAGACAATATGATACACCGACACAAGATCATGCTTTTCAAGTACACAACAGCAATTCGAACACACAATATGATGAGAACGAAAAATAGTAGAACGTACTAATCAGCTAGAGGACGAGACAGGGGACGAGGAGGTAGATTCCCCGATCGATTCCCATATTCTATTAGATGCTACAATTGTGGTCAAAACGGGCATATAAGCATAAATCGTCCACTTAGAAATAACAACGAAACAAAGGATAATATATTGATGCACAAAGACATACATGAAGAACGTGAACATGAACCCAATGAAGAAGATGACGACACAATGTTCATGATTTTCAATGTAGAAGAAGAAGAAGATAGAAATATATGTTGGTACCTAGATAGTGGATGTAGCAATCATATGACAGGTGATAAAAGCGTCTTTATAAATTTAAAGACTACCGAGAGCAAGGAAGTAAGTGAGCGTAAATCTGACAGGTAAAGAAAAGATCATACCAAGTGTATTCTATGTAAAAGGCTTAAGACATAATCTCTTAAGCGTAGGACAATTAATACAAAAAGGGTATAATGTATTCTTCATGAATGGATGGTGTGAGATAAGAGATCCTAAGGGTCACAATCTTGCGAAGGTTAAGATGACGGGAAACAAAATGTTTCCTATTAATCTAAATCGCGATGTTAACTTGGCCCTTAGCATGACTACTAATGAGAACTCCACATTATGGCATCATCGCTACGGCCATGTGAACTATGAGACATTAAGAGATATGAGTAATATGGGAGCACTAAGAGGCCTACCAAACGTATGTAAAATTTAAAATTTATGTGAGGGATGTGCCCTAGGGAAGCACTCAAGGAAAGCAATACCAAGAAAAGCCTCATGGCGGTCAAAGAAATCCCTCGAATTAATTCATTCTGATATATGTGCTCCTATGAGAACCCAAACTATTGGGGGAAATCGATATTTCATAACATTTATAGATGATTATACTAGAAAATGTTAGATTTATTTCTTAAAGGAAAAATCTCAAGAACTACACTATTTTAAAATTTTCAAAGCTCGAACTGAAAATCAGTGTGAACATAAAATAAAATGTCTCGGAACCGATAGAGGTGGGGAATACTGCAGCACCCAATTTCAAGATTTCTTGAATGAACATGGAATACACCACCAATTAACCACCAGTTACACGCCACAATAAAATGGGGGTAGCTGAACGGAGTAATCGAACTATAATGGCAATGAGCACGAGCATGATGAAGTCAAAGAATTTATTGAATATATATTGGGGGGAAGCGGTAGCATGTGCAGTTTATCTGTTAAATAGAACAATCTCTAAAAGTGTACCCAATATGACACCACAGGAAGCCTGGTCGGGAATAAAACCAAAGGTAGACCACCTCAGAGTTTTTGGTTGTTTGGCATTTGCATACATACCATAACAGAAATGAAATAAGTTAGATGATAAAACAAAAAAAACGGTGTTAATTGGCTACAGTGAAAACAACAAAGCATACAAACTATACAAACCAGTCATAAAACGTATTATCATTAGTAAGGATGTACTATTTGATGAAACAAGGAGCTGGGAAGGTGAAGATAACAATTCACTCAAAGTGCCATTTAACATTAACACAAACGAAAGTAACAATGAGTGTACGACACCGATACCTTCCTCCAGTCCAGTACACAACGTTCAAGATAGCCCACCCGTTAGAAGCAATCAAAACGGCAAGGTAAGTGATATTGAAGAACAACCCCATAGTGAAATTGAAAGCACACTAGATGCAACTTCAAGTAGGGATAGTCCACCACAGAACATAAAAACCTTGAATGAAGTCAATCAGAAGGCTCCACGCCTAACATCAACTCTCAAACAACTTAATTGTATAAAAACGCAGGTGAACTACCTTATGCATCAAACCTAGTACTTTACATCGACTCTGATCCACAAACCTTTGAGGAAGCCTACAAAGATAATAAATGGAAACTAGCAATGGACAGGGAAATTGATTCTATAATAAAAAGTGATACATGGGAGTTGGTTGAACTAACTCAAGGTTGCAAACCAATAGGTCTTATGTATTGGTGGATGATTATTCTAGATATTCTCGGGTTTTCTTTTTTAACAAGAAAAGTGAGACTGCTGACATTATTATCCAGTTGGTAAAAAGAATTGAGAATCAATTGGGAAAAGTGGTTAAAAGTTTTATAAGTGACAATGGTTCTGAATTCAAAAATGAAGAACTTGACACATTCTGCAATGGAAAAGGTATTTCAAGGCAATTTAGTATTGGTAGAACTCCACAACAAAATGAAATTGTAGAAAGAAAAAATAGATCTCTAATTGAAGCTACAAGATCCATGCTAGCAAATTCTAAATTTCCACTTTCATTTTGGGCAGAAGTAGTGAATACTACATTTTATGTGCAAAACAAAACCTTCATTGTCAAAGAACATGATAAAACACCCTATGAAATAATGTTTTCAAGAAAACCACAAATCAAATTTCTTAAAGATTTTGGATGTCCGTGTTCAATTTTAAATACATCAGATAGGTTATCCAAATTTGCTCCTAAAGCTGATGAAGGATATTTTGTTGGATACTCAAGTGTATCAAAAGCATATAGAGTTTTCAACAAAAGTACACATAACTTACAAGAATCAACAAATGTTGCATTCTTTGAACATAATTTCAGATCAAAGTGTACTGGAGACTCCTTTATGAAAAGTTTTGACATTTTCCCATCTGATGTTGCAAGCTCAAGTGGAACAAAGGATGATGATCCATAATTCACAAGTTATGGGGGAGGATGGATCAAACCACATTTTTTCTGATTATCACTCCACCATTGCTGATGTACAATCTCCATTGCTGATAGACAATTCATCAGAAAATCCATCAGTTGAACATCAGTAATCACCCGATACGGTTGCTAAAGCGGAAACTTCACCATTGCTGAATACTAATTCATCAGCAGTACCCATAAATACCCAGCAGCAGTCATCATACACATTTTCTTCTTCTGAAACATCTGAAGTTGAACTAAATGACACAAATTTGAATATGAGTACATTAGTCCCATCAAGCTCAACATACAGAACAATTGAAAGAAATCATCATTCATCTAACATTATTGGAAATTTATCAATAACAACAATAAGAAGTCAATCTGAAACTGCAATTCGATGTTTGTTTTCTTGCTTTCTCTCACAAGCTGAACCCAAGACAATCAAAGAAGCATTAGAAGATCACAGTTGGGTTGAAGCAATACAGGAAGAATTGCAACAATTTAGAAAATAAGTAGGGACTATTGTTGATCTACCTGACAATCAAGTACCTATTGGAACTATGGGTATTCCGGAACAAAAAGGATGACAGAGGAATTGTGATCAAGAACAAAGCTGGGTTGGTAGCTCAAGGCTACACTCAAGAAGAGGGCATTGATTATGAAGAAGTTTTTGCACCAGTTGCAAGAATTGAATCCATAAGAATTTTTTTGGCTTATGTAAGAGCTTTCAAGTTCACTGTTGACCAACTGGATGTCAAATCTGCATTTTTATATGAAAAGCTTCATGAAAAAGTTTATGTTGCACAACCTCCTGGTTTTGAAAACCCTGAACATCTATATAGGTGTACAAACTAGACAAGGCTTTGTATGGTCCATGGTTGTAAAAGTCGGCCTCCAAGGCCGAGTACTCGCTCCAAGGAGGTCTTCCGAGGCGACTTTATGCTATTCCGAGGTGGTCCAAGGATTCGGCCAAACGCAACACTCCTAAGAGGTCTAAGGTATGTGGTATTGTGATGTGTCTATTCTTTTAATTTACTATGACTATAATTGAAAATAGTTTGATGTAATTATTGATTTGAACATGTATTTTGTTAACTATTAGTAAACTAGGTTAGTTTCCCGTGTGTTACACGGATTGAATAAGAGTTACAATGTCAACTAAATATGGTAACAAAATACACGGGAAACTATGTCAAAGATAATTCATGGTGTAACGCCAGTGAAGATATTCTCAAGAAATTTTGAGGTTAAATATTTTTTGTGCGATCAGTTTTATTAGTTAGGATCAAGATTAATTCATGGTGTAACGCCAGTGAAGATAAAATCAAATTGTACACTATATACATTTTACTAGGAAGGTGAATAGTTTTAAGTTCTTATTATTGGCTCATATTTTATTTTTTTTATATAATTTAAAATAGAAAACAAAAGGAAGTGTACAACCAAATTCTAATTTCTCACTGGCCCATTTTTTTTTTCTTTTTACATAATTTAAAGTAGAAAACAAAAGGTAACGTATTGTGTCTAGATTTCAAAAAGTTTAATTTTCTTACATGTTTCTGACGGTTTTATTTTTATATAATATTGTATGTCATAATTTCCCACGGTGTTTTACATGTTATTTGATTATACATTACCATATAACTTTTTTCATAACAGACCCGTTGCCATTTGTATCCCGCATAAGAAATGATGTTTTAGAGATGGATTGGAGGTATCGTGCATTTTAGAGAAGGTTAAGGAAGAGATATTGAGATAGTTCGAGCATGTGAGGAGAGTGGAAAACCTCTAAGGAAAGAGATACAGACAGACCAAAATTCAAATAACAGACACACATTAGACATAGTTTATTAGACTTGCAGCAAAGTTCACATTAGACCCGCTACAATTTACGTTCTGCAGCGGAGCGCGGTTTCACCCACCCTAGTCTATATATAAAATAACAAAGAAGGCTTACGTCATCCTGGAGTAAGCAGATGTATTAATAATTACATAATATGAGATATTAAAGTAGAAGACAAGTCAGAATATCCACCAACAATAAGAAAGACTAAGCTCCTGTGCCTCCATGTGTTTGATTTCTCCTCCTGCTTTCTTTGCAAGATCTCTGGATAGTGAGACAAGTATCGAATTGAAGTTTTTCTGGTTCATAATCTTATCCTCTTCATGTGATCAAGAAGCACTCACTCAAGAACATGGGCATTTTAAATGATGATGCGGTTGTGATTAAAGAAGCCGAAAGAGTTGAAGATAACACTCTCATCACTGTAAATTGTCCAGATAAAACAGGTCTCGGTTGTGATTTGTGTAGAGTTATTCTTCTCTTTGGTCTCAGTATTGCTAGAGGAGGTAGTAGTTTGTTTCTTATCTTATCTTCCTTTTAATATTATTATCTTTAGATAAATATCCTCTGTAATTTATTATCTTTAGATAAATATCCCTGAAATTTGTTTGAAGAATCCCATCATAGATTCGAGTTTCTTATATTTATTACTAGTTCCGTTGAGTTTCTTGATTAGAAAAAAAAATTATATATAAATAATACATACCGTGTGCAAATTCCTTTTTTATGCTTTCAAAATTTCTATTTGAGACTAAATTTCCTAAATTTTTCCCAAATCCAACCATGAACCCTAAGGAGGACAAAAGTTTTGGTTTTAAATTTTGCACATACAAAATTATTTTGGATTAAAAAAGGTTTATAAATTATAACTAATTTAAGTAATCTATTTTGGACAGATGTATCAACAGATGGGAAGTGGTGTTACTTGGTATTTTGGGTAGTTGGAAAGCCAACAACCAGATGGTACTTATTGAGAGAAAGACTAATTGAAGTATGTCCACCGTGTACACCCGCATTATCGGAAATTTATTATTTCCGGCCGGAGTTTCAACAACCGAAACCGCCGAAAGTATTTCTTTTAAAGTTCTGGTGTACTTTTGACCGGAAAGGCCTCTTACACGGTACTTGTTGCTTCTTAACAAAAAAAATTTCGTATACAAAACAAAACATTGATATAAAACCAAAAGTCTTGTAAGTTAGTGACATTGGTAATTGTTTGCAAGAAAAAATGACAGAATTAGGTGAAATTGGGAGTAAAAAATTGTTACGAAAAGTCGTAGCATCATCATTGTACTTAATATATCTTTCCATTAGCAAATTTAAGGTACAGTCTGAGTAGGGTAAGATGTAGACAACCTTATATGTACCCCTTAGAAATAAAGAGGTTGCTTTCAAGTTTCAATGAGACTCTTGACTCTTGATGTCTGATTAAACATCTATCGTAGGGACCAACCTAATGCTTTTAACGTCAGTTTCACAAAAATTAGTAGAATAATGTTAACATTAGTTCTATTTTACTTTGTCACTCCAGGACCCACATAAATATACATTATGTCACACGAAATGGTATATTGTTTCCATGTGTTGTGTTCAAGGAACATGTATATAACAAAGTTGCAATTTTCTATTCTAAGTGTTTAGGATGGCGTATGTGTGTTTGTTGTTCTATAAAAAAAGTGTTTATTTCTTTACACTTTCAATGGAATATATTCTTATGAATACACTACGCTATAAAATTACATCAATGTTGGCTCTCTATGTACTATCTTTTTTAAATTTATTACAAGGTTGTATGTCATTTGCACTTGTTTACAATGTTGTACACTTTCCAAGGAAAATGTTGTACAAAAACATGACAAGTGTCTACTTGAACGTGATATCTTACAACCATGTGCACTTTTGGAGGAACATATACTTCCGAGAGTGATACAAGATTCCTAATTCCTTATCTTTTTTTTTAAGGAAATTTCACATGCATTTGAATCTGCAAAGATTTAGTCAAGATTGTATAATTGTTTAATGTGATTAGGTTCCTTGAGAAGTTGGAGATATATGTAGCTTACTTTGACCAAAGAAGATTAGTTGTTTAAGTGGTCGGCATACTTTTGGTTATATTATTAGCAAATAGCAACATGACCACATTGTTATGTTTTATTATATTTTCTGAAAGGGACTTTAAACAAATTGCTCGACAATGACCATGAAACTTGTTATCTTTGTCCATCAACCACCAATATTTTCAACTCACATTTGCTTCAAGGTTAAAAATGTATGATACTTCCGTTTGGTGTTTTATTCATAGATAAATTTCATAAAACTATTCTATTGTTTATGATTTTCTATTTACATAATTTGTTCATATTATTCTTTATTTTTATAAAATATGCTTGCTTTTCAGTTTTCACACGATGGGACACATATACACATGTGTGTGTGGGTATATAAACATATATATATAATATTTTAGCATGTTTTATATATGATATCTTTAGATTTTAATGTTTTAATTATGTGTATAGATGTAACAAAAGTTCTTTGTGAGCTCGAGCTTGTGGTTAAACGAGTAAAAGTGTTTACTGCACCAGACGGGAGAGTCATGGACCTTCTGTTTGTCACAGATACAAGGTTAATTCCATCCTCTTATAAATTACCTCAAAAGTCAACATTTTCAGTTGACTTTTTGATATTGACCTTTTTACCCTTGTGAAACATGCAGAGAACTTCTTCATACAAAAACGCGACAGGAGGAAACAAAGAGTCAATTAAACGCGATGTTAGGAGATAACATGATTAGTTTTGAGATCGAATTGGCGGGTCCTGTAGTCACGGCTAATTCTCAAGGATCGGCTTTTCTTCCACCTGCAATCACAGATGACATGTATGGTTTGGAATTCAGTGGGACCCACACTGGTGGCGCGATTGCAACATCTAACCGCGTGTCTATTACATTCGACAACCAGTTTAGCCATTCACACACGATTGTTCACATCGTTTGTCAAGATCATAAAGGTTTGATTTATGACATCATGCGAACCTTAAAAGATTACAACATCCAGGTAAGCATCTAATAGATTTAAGAATTGATTGAATTCTCTTATAAGAATTGATTGAAATCTTTAACTACATTTAACGGTGTTTAAAACTTGATAGATTTCGTACGGAAGATTTTCCTCCAAAGCGAAAGAAAAGTTTGAAGTCGACTTGTTTATAATGCAAGCAGATGGAAAGAAGATAGTTGACCCCGAGAAGCAAAGTGTGCTTTGTTCGCGTATAAGAATGGAGCTTGTTCGTCCACTTCGAGTGGAAGTGATGAGTCGTGGTCCGGATACCGAGTTGCTGGTGGCTAATCCGGTTGAGTTGGTCGGGAGAGGTCGACCGCTTGTATTTTATGACATCACACTCGCCATAACAAGTCTTAGTATACGCATCTTCTCGGTACGTTAACAAAACAACATTAATCTATTTTTAATCTAGAGTCAACCTGGTGTTTGAGGTGGGTTTATTAGCGGGTCAAATCAAACGTCTAGCTAAAGGGGAAAAAGGTCAAAACGGGTGGAAGTTTATCAAAGATGTTCATCACTGGTATTTTTCTAGCGTTACGATAATGGTACATTTTAGTAACCATAGCTAACACATTGATTAATTATGAAGTTTGAAAATAGATTCAAAATTGTATATAGCAAGCAACCCAAATGGACCGACACGTTTCATTCTGACCCTTACCCAACGTGTGTGATACGCTCATCTGGTCAACCTTGTTTTGATTTTTTATAGGTAGAGATCGCAAGGCACATGATTGGCGATCGAGAATGGGAAGTTTATCGCGTTCTACTTGATGAAGGGGATGTGGCTTTGGTACCAAGAAGATTGATAAAAGAGTGTGTTGTGAAGAATTTGATGGGATGGGAGTAAGGTGAAATAGTTTTAGAGATTTCCATGTATAAAATTGTATAATATGTTAGTTTGATAATGCAAGTTAACATGCATCATGTGTAGAATATAGAATATGTAGAGGTCATGAGTCATCACCTAAGTCAGTTGTATGTAGATTATATACCATCTTAGCACATGAATAGTACAATGTGCGACTTAAGGTGTACATATTTGAAATATAATCATCTTAATTTAGTAGTGTTTCTTTTTTAATTTTGGATTTTTAGGTTATTTCTTGATTTTTTGACTAGGTGAGCATGTGTCTCTTGTTAATCTAGCTAAACTTATAAATGATATTTTGGTTTATATAATTTCAAGATCTATTGATTTCAGTTACAAATGGCTTGGTTTTTTTAGTAATTGGGCTCTAGTTTCTTTTTTAAGAGAGCGACTTAACACAATGCTTAAATCTAATTTTCAATCAATTTGTTAGAGACATCGAGATGCACCTTGGTACCAGTTCGCCAACACATTTTAGTTAATAGATACAATTAAGTTTTGATACATGCCAAGTGTTTTAAAGCATTAACAATAGAACCTCTATCTTTATATTACAAAAAATAGGAAGTTTATTCGCGTGGTGCTACAAGATTTTATACATGTATGTTTGCAAATCTCAACCTAACCTAACCTAACCGAATTAATCGACAAATTCAAACTCAAAAGCAATGGTTCAAAAGCGATGGTTTGGTTAACCGTTTGCCTTCACATCCAATTTGTTATCGATTGTGAAAATAAATAAATGATGGGCACATAACCGCTTTTCTCATAATGAATTACGCATACATATGTGAACTTAAAGCAACGCATATTGATAGTGTTTGGGATTGCGTTTCAAAACGACTTTTTAACTTATTGGCTTTTTAAAAAGCCAATAAGTTAAAAAAAGTGTTTGACAAACCAATAATCACTTTTGAAAATGACTTTTTGTAAAGAGTAAATAAGTTGTTTTTCAAAAGCCACTGATCCTGGCTTTTTAAAATGACTTATGACTTATTGTGATCAAATTACCAGTCTATCTCACTC